>VDFB02149734.1:0-44452 GCA_007258455.2 Sequoia sempervirens
GCAATGAAGAAATGGCTAAGTTGATGTTCATAGTGCCTTAAACAGATGAGATAAGAGAGGGTTAAAGTATTGACTGAGAGATTACAAAACTTGCAAGTAAGTTGTCATGGGGTCTTTAATTATAACATAAGTTCATTCATGGTTTTATATTTTGTACTCTTTTATGTCATGAACTAAAATATGTGTTTTTTTTTATAGGGTTATTTTCCTCCTCATGATGCTCCTGGCCATGATCAAGGTACTGCAAGTGCTTCCCGAGGAGTAAGGGTTGGTACAAGTGTCCATCCTGATCTTCCTATGCATACATCACATTATCTGACCCCATCATCCATGCCTATATTTTCGTCTGAAATGTCGGCAACACATACCATGCAGACATCCATTAATGCACCCTTTGGCAGCGAACACATACCAGAACATGCATTAGGACATGTACTTGGGGATGCAAAGGCCACTAGTACTGGTGATGTTTTAGCAGCATTTCCTAGATCTTCCGTATTACTAGTATGGGAACATTTCCGGTCACACTTGTGGTGACCGAGGATTTCATTCCCATAAAGATAGAGAAGGTCTCAGGTACTTTAAAATGTTTTAATTATTATTCTATATAATCCAATTGAAATTTACTTATTGATTGCTCTTTTTAAACTATTAATCCCATGATCATTTTGCAGGAAATCATTTTTTTTATAAACATCTAAGTGATATTACATTGGAGCTCTTCGGGCCCACCATACGTACACGGTGGAATGCCCAAAATGAATATTTAAAAGATGAACTCATTAATCGTTTAGTTGTGTTGTTCGGTGATAAAACATTCAACTAAACCAAGGTCCTTAAGAAAGCTGGTACCCATCTAAAGTATGTGAGGGACCAATATATGTCACATTTAGAGAAGAACAAAAAGTACGAGCGTCCCCCCATGATTCCAGAGAGGGAGTGGAAGGACTTGGTGTCCGATGGAAAGGAGAAGGCTGAAAAGAAAAAAGGAAAGACACCATCGGGCCAAAGAAGGTATGTGATATAGAAACATAAATCTACAAAAAATTCTGATTAATCGCAACTTTTAAAAAAACTGCAAGCTGGACGATTTTTTCCCTGATTTTTTGAAAAAATCATTGAATTTTTGGTCAATGATTTTTTTCGTTTCTATATGCAAAATCGCCAAAAAAATGTGTTTAAAATATGCAAGCATTAAGATAAATTAGGCCTGATTTTCCGCCAAAATAAAAGCAATGATAAAGAGACCATGGCTTGTTGCTTACTTATTAATAGCCGATAGATTTTTCCAGAATCCAGCGTTTTGAGAAAGCACCTATTTTAGGCTGGCGCTTCGCGTATAGACGGCAAACTGTTTGATAAAATGCTTTGGTAGACATGTATGAAAAATGCAATAGTATAGACAAAGCGGTGAAGCTGCTTGAAAAATGTCTGAAAATGTAGTCTTATGGTGATGGAATGCCATGACAAATTCATAATGAAAAATTACTATGGATTGTCATGGCATTCCATCACTATGGTACATTTCTTATAAACGCCCTGGCTCAAACAATTCACCGCCTTTGTCTATGTTATTGCTTACTATTATGCTTTGCAGATTTTTCCAAGCATCCATAGCTTGTTCAAAACCAATCTATTTGAGGTTTTTACTTTTTAGCCATAGCATGAAGGCGCTTGAACTGTTTGATCAAATGCTTTGGTAGACATGTACAGAAAATGTGGTAGCATAGAAAAGGTAGTGAACTATTTGAAAAAATGCTTCAAAAAAATGTGGTCTCATGGTGATGGAATGCCATAACGAATGCCATGACAATCAAATTGATATGGATTGTCATGGCATTCCATCACCATGAGACCACATTTCTTTGAGGCATTTTTTGAAATAGTTCACTGCCTTGTCTATGCTATTTCTTACTATTAGGTTTTGATAGATTTTTTCCAAGCATCCATAGCTTGTTTGAAAGCACCTATTTTAGGCTTTTAGCCATAGCAGAAGGCAGTGAACTGTTTGATAAAATGCTTTGGTAGACATGTATGAAAAATTTGGTAGCATAGACAATTGTCACCATCTGATATTTATGTAGTTGTAGTATGTTTTGTGCAATGTAATCAGCGATATGAATATAACCAACAAAAATCTATTTTCTATAATTCATGGATTGAACTCTGTATTTTATTTGCTCTCAATGTATGTATGCTATGGAAATGCCATTAATTTTTTTTTAAAAAGTAGTATGCTATGTGTGATACTATCAACAATGTAATTATATATGATTACTCTTTCTTTTTACATAATCTAACGTATTTCAAACTTTTCATAGGCTACCCGACACATTGAAGGCAACAAAGGAAAGACTAGAAAAGCACGGGCAACACAAACTTGGCTCTGGTGGTTATATGAAATTAGCCACATGAATGGTAAGTATCAATAAATGAAATATTGCATCCAAATTATAATAAATTGAAAACAATTTTGGTTTTATCGCACCATAGAAGCAAAATTCATGATCTTCTACAAAAATGTAGGGCTCTGAATTCAACAGAGTTCCCACAGAAGAGGACCTGAAGATTGCCTTCCAGCAAAGCTATGGAGCTATGGCTAAATGCCTAAGAGTCTTGACTAGGCAAACACAATATTTCATTGCATCCGACATGCGGGTAAATAAACTCAATAAAGTTTATTTAAAATTGAATACTTGTGCAGTCTATTCAATATTAATTTCCACCATAAAGTAATTACATGCCTATTTGTTTTAAACATTCAAGCAATGATAATACTGCACATGACATTGGAATGCAACCTAGTGAGGGTGGAGCAAAACGTGCAGATGAAGGTCATGGTGTGCATCCAGGTACTTTAGAGCATGTAGAGCGTGATCAACATGTTGAGCATGATTAGGCTAGAGAAGATCAGGAATATGAAGTGGCCCCATCAGGTAAAGAGGACCACTCTAAAGTTCTTTTAAACATATTTAATTGCAATTGGTGTATTAATTAATGTAACCTTTCGTGTTTCAACTTTAGAACATGTAGAGCGTGATCAACGTGTTGAGCATGATCAGGCTAGAGAAGATCAGGAACATGATGTGGCCCCATTAGGTAAAGAGGACCACCCTCATATTCTCTTAAACATATTTAATTTCAATTGGTGTATTAATTAATGTAACCTTTCATGTTTCAACTACAGATCAAGATTTAGAGGGTGTTCAACATGTTGAGCATGAGTCTATAACAAAAGTTCAAGAACATGATGTGGACCCATCAGGTAAAGAGAACCAATCTAATGTTCTTTTAATCAATGAAATACTTGTAACAATAATAATAAAACATATCAGTTTAACATTTCTTTCTTATTGTAGCAGATCCCCCCTTGTAGTGGTGTCCACATCATGAGCAGATGACTAGGTGTACATTAAGATGACGAGCAGAGGGTAGAACAACTAAAGGGGGGACATATATTGATTTAGAAAATGATACTCCACTTCAGTTTTATGTAGCTCTCAAAAAGAAACAAAAAAAAAGTGATTGTAATCATATCATGACAACCATATTTTTGATAATATGTAAAAACTGAAAGAATGAATATTATATGTTAATGAATGAATGTGAATATATTAATTAATGAATGTTATATGTTAATTAATGAATTTTATATGTTAATGAATGAATTTTATATGTTATTAATAGATGAATGAATGTTATATGTTCTTAATGGATGAATGAATGTTATATGTTCTTAATGGATGAATGAATGATTAATGTTATAGGATTGGGTATGGGGAATTGAGAGTGATGTGAGGGGGGGGTGGGAAAATGAGCTTCCACCATCATGTGGTTGGCCCTGTTAAGTAGATAATATTAAACTATTCTCGAAACAAAGAGAAGCTCAATAAGGTAATGCAATTTTCAATATAAGAAATGCATCATTTGAAGCATCAAACCAATATGCAATATGTATGTATGAGTCGTCAGTCTCCGCAATGGTACATTTCCATGAATATTTAAAAAAAAAAAATTGATGCTTCATCGCAATTTCGACAAACACCACCGACGAATGAACAGAAAGGTTCAATGAAGTTGCTATACTTGCGATGAAGGTTTCATCGTAACTCCTTGCCAATTTCGTCACCATTTCGAAAAACTTTTGGCATTGTTTCCACACAACTCCTTACCCATTTCATCGCACTTTCGATGAACTTTTGGTGTTCTTCTGACGCTACTCCTTGCTATTTTCATCGCAAAGTCAACAAACTATTGGTGTTGTTTTGATGCTACTACTTGCCTATTTCGTCGCACATTGGATGAAGTTTTGGTGTTGTTTCGATGCAACTCCTTGCCCATTTCATCGCAATTGCAACGAACGTATGTTGTTTCGACGCTACTCCTTTCCCATTTCATCGAACTAGCGATGAACTTCTGGTGTAATTCGTTGGTGGATACACGAAGTGTTCACCGATATTCTGATGAATGTCTGTGCCATTTCATGATGCTGACGACCGATGATTTTTCACCATTATTTGGACGTTCAATCCGTTGTCGGCCTTTCAACGAAAAAATAGCGACAAAAATATTTTTGCCATTTCGTCGCGTTTTCGACAAAGAGTTGTCGACCTACCGACGAACGGCCATCGGAAAATGGTGTCAAATTCAGTAGTGATGTCATGCTTTGGACTTTCCTTTTGACATGTATCCAAAGGTGTAGGCAATACGATGTGATTTTGGACAAGGAATTATTTTCATGACTAAATGTAGATTGGGATGGAGTAGATTGGAATGGATTAGTGGAAAAAGGAATGAAAGAGGATGTGGATACTTGGAATGGAGAAGTGAATGATGGACTAGGATAGGATGTGGAGGCTTTGAATGGATTAGTTGAAGGTTGGTTTCCCTTTTCAAGGTTAGGATAAGAGTGCTAAATGGACATTTTTTGGGGATCTATGGTATGGATTGTGTTAAGTGACTCGTGATAGTGAGGGTAGATGGATGGGGGACTAGAGCTTATGTGTGGTTGGTAAAAGGGGAATGTGGGTGATTGGGATGAAGAATTGATCCATTATCTCTTGAATTCTATGGCTTGTTGGTATTGACCATTGCGGAGTAATTGGTATTCAACTTGACTAGCAAGCATATCAAGGTGAATTGAAGACATGGTGGTGAGTTATTGTTGCTATGATGCAAATGTGATGTTATGACGAAAGGTGGAGTATGATTAAGGTATGCGATATGATTTCTAAGGTATGACAATGAAAAGGGATAACTTAATCCTAAGGTATGTAACCTAAGTGATTTTTTTTGTATCTTTGGAGATATAGGGATGTCAAATAATGATACCACAATTAAGGTTCAAGGTAAAAATAATCAAGGTGTGAATAAGGTAATGTCACAATGATCAAAATCAGAAATATGTCTATGACTAGTGTATGTAAGATGTGAGACAAAGGGATGGAGTACTATGATCTAGTATGAAGACTAAAACCTCTAGCAAACCTAAGATATGGTTGCTAATCAAAATAAGATAGGTATAACAACTAATTTGATTATCAATGACCTTGGGTATAGTAAAGACTGATAGGATATGTGGACAAGGTGGTCTCAAACTGGAAGTTAATGAGCTAAGGAACCAACCTAAATGATGAAGTATTAGGATGATTATTTTTTGAAAGATAATGTTGAGAGAATATAGATTTGAATCTATGGTCTAGTCTAAGTTTGATGAACTTCCTAATCAAGAGGTTTATGCAAGCTAAAAATATGACCTAAAGATTTTACCTATGGGGAATGTCTAATGCAAAAAGATGAGGTGGTGGATGAATGGATAATGATAAGAATGAGGTGAGAAAGTCCTTAGTCTAAATAGATTAAAGGTTAAGCTCATTTTGGATATGTAGGAATATTTCGTTCCAAGGTTAAAATGTTGTAAGTTTTGAGTGAGGTGTTTGATTTGTATTAGCAATGTTTTTTTGAACACATGCAAAAAATAACAGTCAAAATTTTTTTGAGTGATTCTGATATAAAATCAAAGAATGTCTAAGGAGGGGTTTATGTTAGTCTCAAAACTGTTTAACTAGTATTGACAAATTTTGAAAAAACTTGTAAGCAAGCACAACCTAGGCTAGAAAGTGGATACTACATGTTGAGTCCCTACTTGGATTTCTCCAAACACTTAAACAAACCAGAAAACTAGATATCTTGGTAACACTGGATCCCCCTTACATGGCACAGGCACACAAATTTCTCTTACCCCCAGAGATCCAAAAACCTTGAGAGATTTTTAGTCTCTACAATGAATAGGAAAATGTAGGGCAGCTTCAGAGGTTTGACCTCCTACACTAGCAAGTAAATAGGATTTGGGCTACTACAAAAAATGGTTCTTATTTTATGTTTCGGGGAAATACTGGTGCCTATACATGCATAAATATTAGCTTAATTAAGAGGCCTCCCAGTCCCTTCCTAAGAAAGTATTTTGATATATCTTGTGATACTAGGGGTGGCACTTGTCGGCATAGGACATCCTAACCAGGTGATTGAAGACTTTCCCAAAGATCACAACAATTTATATAGTGAACAAAAACAAAGTTCCACTTGGGTCGTTCCCTCTCACAAGTTGGGAGGTAGGCCCTCTAAGGGATTAACACAAAAAAAAATGATGGGTCTGGTTTCTAATCACCAAGTTTGCACAAGGTGAGAGCATACACCTACCATCTCAAGCACAGAAAACACTGGATCATTTAACCCCCATATAAAATCAAAAAGAAAATGATGGTTCTAGCTTCTGATCACTGAGTTTGCACAAGGTGAGAGCATACACCTACCACCTCACAAAAAATTAACCCCCTCTAATTATTCTATGTGAAAATTGACACTTAAAATAAAGAAAATTAAGGAGAGCCCTCAAAAACCATCATTAGTAGTTTTAAGCCTCTGGTCCTCGACAAACAGAAGTTTAAGTTTTATATTCAAGTCTTGGACATTCAAACCTGCAAAAATCCAAATCAACAAAGACTGGCTACAAAATCAAAACTAACTAATAAGGAAAATGACATTAATCTAAACCTAACTAAATTAATCCAAAAATTAATATAAATTAATCTAAACTTAAAGTTAATCTAAATTAATAAAATTAATCTAAATTAAAGTTAATTTAAAATTAGTCGATACGAGTGTGGTTCGGTGGTCAAGTCACTTGGTTGTAGTGATGGCTCAAACCTTTGTTGGGCCAAAGTGCTCATAGGCCCTTTGCCTTCATTGGGCTATTGTGCTCGTGGGTTTGGTAGTTTCTTGTGGTTTCTTGCTCCCGATTCATATAAGCTCTAGTCAAAAGCGTTTACCCCTAATAATATGGGTGCATTGCACCTTTAAAAAAAAATCAAAATTAACCTAAAATTAATCTAACAAAATTAATTAAACAAAATTAAATCTAAACCTAACAATCAAAATTAAAACTAATTTAAAAGAATTAATCTAACTAAAAAAACAAAAGATTAATCTAAATTAGTTGACAAAATATAAATTCTAAGAAAAGAGACTAAATAAAACCAAAAATTAAAACTAAATCCCTAAATCCATTCCTCAATTTCAGAGCTCTACCCGATCAAAAATTTCAAATTAACACATGAGGCCTTTAAACCTAGCCCTAACATTCCTGCTGCATCTCTACCATTTTCACCGATGTTCTTCCTTTTCCTTTTCTCTAAATCTCCACAAAACCCTCAATTCTTGTTGAAGATTTGCTCGTACTTGTCATGTAAAATGTTTCAAAAGCAAAAATTTGGAGGAGATAGATACATTTTCAAAATATTTGAGCTATTTATTTGAAGCAGGTAGCTCAGAGGAAGAGCTTTTAAATGAATACAATGCTGCCAAAATTGGTTCTATTTATCATCATCGATCATTTTTTCTTTTTCAATGGCTATTGCAGATAGGATCGGGCTTTGGACATTGGTTCTTCCTATGCGATATTGATAATGTGCTCAAACATTTTGATTCCATGTTTAAGGAAAGGGTTGTTGAACTTCGATTTGTGTTAGTATGACTTGGGCCTACATTTGTTAAAGTTTCTCAAGCTATCTCTTCAAAATCGCCCAATTCCTTTCAATCAAAGTATACTAAAAATGTTGCTATACAAAAATGAAGTAAATGAAAACATTTAAACAAAAGCGCTATTGGTCATTATTCATATAGCAGTGTCATTCATTCAATCTTTAAGACATATTCACGCAAGATAATCCTTACAGTATTCAAGCGGGAGTAATTGGAAGATTTTAAATGAATCTATTAAACCATTAAAGTATTCATGCAAATAGATATTCAAGTCAGGTTCACCATCTATGATTAGGAATTACCAGAATTAAGAAAGTATGCATTCAAACATTAATTCTAAGATCCTCATCTAATAATGAAGAACAAAGAAGTGCATGAAATGAAATAACAAAGAGCAATCTCACCATAATCTTCATGCCTTCATTGAATGACCTCCATTATCCTTCTCCATTCTATTGTAAATATTTTTTCCCTCAGTCGAGTATGCAAATATTAGCCTTAGTAGATGATAGAAATTTTCCAAAGATGATAGCTTCAGTATAATTCTGGGTAAATTGGATCCCCCAAAATGTCCATGGAAGGAACCTTTTATAGACAAATGAAAATCAAATGGACAACCGAGATCGAAAAAGACTAATCAATGGTTGAGATTGGATGTGACGAGTAGGAATAAGAATGACACTAAAAGTGGAACTAAGAAAATCAATTAGTTCAAATGGGAAAGTGAATAATTAAACAATGGAAACATTATTTATTTATAGAAGAAAAAGGAAAACTAATTTTTTGAATTAAATAATAATTTAATTCAAGATAAGTGAGAGGAAAAGTTGATCTGGAAAATCATTTAAATAAATATTATTTATTTAATAGTGAAGAAAGAAAGATAAGTGAATAATTAAATAATTAGAATTGATTATTTCATTACAGTAGACAAAATGGTGATAGTTAAATAAATTAAATTTATTTAATTATAAGGGACATGAACCTTAGTGACGTAATTAAATAATATTTAATTAATCAGAGGCTGAGGTGAAATGATGGAAAGACTTAATTAGATAATTAAAATTATTTAATTAATAGGAGAGTGATGACATTAGAAAATAAGTAAAATATTTAATTATCAAGCATAAAAGGTGATTTAATAAAGTCGCAGGCCTAGGATAATTTTAGGTGTCTACAGTTGTTATTGGTAAACAAAGTGGAATGGATTTGTTTGAGGGACTTATTGTTGGAAATTTGGTTGAGTTAACTTTGTCATCGATGGATATAATGTTGTAGGCGAATGAAATGTGGAATGATAAGGGATGTGAGTTGCAATAATATTTTGAGGTGGAAAGATTTGTTGTGGTATAAAAAAAGGATTTGGTGATTAAATTAAATGTGACAAATGGAAATGAAGTTCTAGGTGGGTTGGATGGGAAAGGAATTTTATAGTCAAAGAAGGTGGATGAGATCTTAATATGAGGTGAATTGGAATGGGTTTGGGTTTAAGGAGGGTCTTGGTGTGAGGTTGATGGTGGGTTGTGTATACACTTAAAAAATACATATTATTTTAACATCGCCTATCTATACTATTTTATCCATTAGTTAATAAATTAAAATAAGTTATTTAAATAGCCTAATTAATTCACCTAAAGTCCTAATCCCATCTAACATTATTTAATAAATATTATTTATTAATTCCAACCTTTTACACCTAAAAATTTATAAAACATTTATATAGATCCTCTTTTTATCTCCACCCTCCATTTCACAACTACTTAACCAACTTGCTCTCAACCATTGATCTCCCATCCAATCTTGACTATTGATCAATCTAATCTAAACCTATAAGTTTACCATCCCTAAGCCATTTTCAATGTCCCTAATGCAAAATGCATCATCATGTTTCCACTCTAAGCAACCATTTTCCTTTCAACAATAACCTTTTGAGCACAACAACCTTTTGAAACAATAATAATTATATGGTGTGATTTCATTATTTATTTTATTTATATTTTACAATGGCATAGTTATTCCATTCTCACTAGGTAATTATTTTCATTGATTATACACTATATGGGCTATCTTTTTTGGGATAACTCCTTACTATATAATTTATTCTTCCCCTACCTTCCCTCTTCTCATTCCATTAATTTTTGACACATTTTATTTCCATTTCATATCATTTTTCTATATCTTACCCTCTCTTAACCTAAGTTTTCCTAGTTTTATTTGTCCTTCCCAATTTATTTTTAGTTATAACCAATCTCTCCCTATTTTTTATTTTCCACCTCTTCTCTCATTAACCCTCCCATCCAAACAATTTGTATTATGTCTCATTAATATTTGACCTTATCAGTTTATCTCCTCATCCCTATTTGTATGTCATAGTTTCCTTGTTGACATTTCATTAATCAATTAGAGTTTAATTACAATTCTTGGATTTATTTTAGCTTTTTAGTGTAGATTTTATTTTTATTTTATTTTTCTTATTTCTTAGTGTATACATTCTTTAAATCCTACAAGAGGAATAACAAAGCTATACTCCCCATTAACCACTTTGTTTTACAAGGTTTTCTATAGATTTTACATTTTTAGGATTAGTACAAATAAATTGGTGAAAATATTAATAAATTATCAAGAGGAAAAGTTCTTGAAATTTTATAACAAATATCTCTAAATAAATTATGTCATTTTGGTACTTGGACTAAGGTACCTCCTCTAGATTAGGTAGTTTTCCAAGGTCCTAAGAATAGACCAAGTCTTCCCTTAGGGAGTTACTTACCTTGGCGGCCTTGTCCTTCTAGATTAAAATATTATTTTACTTTATGTGATATGTTTTTACACTCTAAATCTACTATTGCACTCTAACTAGATTAGGTGAAAGCCTTCCATTTACAATATTTTTCACTTTATTTTACACACTTGAGTATAGTTGAATTTTTTATTTTTATTCCATTTATGTTTCACTTGGTTAATAAGTGTCCATATTAGAGAATATTTAGCATATAGTTCCTAAACCCTCTACAAGTTCTTGTACATCTATTAATAACTAGGACCAAAGCACCCCATCTAGACTAGAGAGCTACTTAAGGAGCGAGAGGATAATTAGGCCACCTCCTTGGGGATTACCTTATGTAATTTCTTTCAAATTTAATGAAAATGCTTATAATTTGACAAGAAACTACCTTTCTTCATTCTAATCCTTTTCCAAATTTGTCACTTCTCAATCTA
The DNA here is from genome assembly GCA_007258455.2 of Sequoia sempervirens. NCBI lineage: Eukaryota > Viridiplantae > Streptophyta > Pinopsida > Cupressales > Cupressaceae > Sequoia > Sequoia sempervirens. The sequence continues at coordinate 11,257 of VDFB02149734.1, forward strand.
GGTGCATCTTAACCCAATTTTCCTTATTTTTATGTTTAATTATTCATATTTATAATTGTTTATGTGTGTGCATGCATGTATGTATGTGTTTCTATTACTCTTTTTTTCTAGTCTCTAGTCAAAGGTTTTCCCAACTCTTATCATTAAGTGATTAGTGTTACAATGTTGAATTTACACTATTTTACTTGCACTTTCACATTACATTTACTTAACATTAAACTTTATATAAAATCTTATATTTGATGTACTTTCCATATCCATCATGAAGAGATACATCGAAGGATATAAAAATGAAGCATAACCAAGGTAGGGTAGATCTCAAAAGTGACAATTAGCTAAAGGAAAAATCATAGGTGAAGAACTATAATCATAAGAAGCAAACACATCTATGAAAAATAGTGTGTATAAATATGAAAAGAAAAATCCTAATGGGTAGGCATGCAAGTTATGGGTTCACAAAAATGAAGAGGATAATAAGAAACCTCTTAAAATATCTAATCTAATCAATGCAATAAACAAGAAACAATCAAATTAATCTAAACATAAGATCTAATTCTAGATAGGTACCTAAATATGGAATTGGAATTAAGTGACTAAGATGAATGTGTAACTTGATGTTAGAGAGGAGACTAATTTAACTATGATAAAAGCCTAATACCTAAAATTTGAGACTAGATTTAAAAATAGATGTGTGATAATTGTAGATTATGAAATATAGAATTATGCAAATAACAATATCAATGACATATGTGCAACCCCATCCCTCTTTAAGTGGATTTGAACTTTCCAGGTGACCCTAAATCTTGAAAAAGTCAATTGTTCATTATTTTGACTATAAATTTTTAATTAAACCTATAAAAAATAAAAAATGGATGTTTTCGAAGAAAAATATGAAATTTGAACTAGCTTATTACAAAACTTTGTGTAAGTTTAAGGCTATGAGTGCATCCTTGATATTAATTTATTTGAGACCCTGATACTAAAACTTTACTACCCTAAACTAAATGCCCTTGGTCTTCAAAAATGTATATGTATGATTGTACCTTAAAATTAGAGACTTGGTGGTGCTAAGAAACATCATTCAAGAAATTATTATGGCAATGAGAAATCCATGAGACTTCCTTAATTATATTCAAGTCTTGATGATTGATTAAACAATTCTATGACAATTTGGAAGAAACATCAAGCAACATACATAATGGATGCATATGTAGCTAACAATAATGTAATGAGTGCTTAAGACTCAATGTAATAAATTAATTCTAAGAATTCTTGAATATTGAATTGAGTGCAAGAATAGAAGGAACCTACATGAGAAATAGAAACAGAGCACACAAATATAAACAAAAAAGAGAGCAACATAATTCTTTATATTATAGTTAAAGTTCCACTTCAAAGGGGGAACCACCCAATAAACAATACACTCAAATCACAAATATCTAAGATAGCTTCCACTTTGAAAGATATTATAATATAAAAATTCTTGCTAAAGATAACTACTACTACCCTGTTAGGAAAAGGTGTATTTTCCATCTTGCATAATATTATTAATGTAATATTATTTATTATTTGGTGCACCTAGGGGATCTAGGGATATGTGCATCGCATGGGTCTAGCATTATTTGGGAAACTTTATGTGTTGTATGTAACATCGGATTAAATATTTAATGTGGAGTTGCACATGGTAAAAATATTTAATGTTGGGAAAACTTAGTATTAATATTAAATGATGGGTTAATGGTTTTTAAGCTCATGGTATTAGTCACGTGATTTTGTATAACACCACTTGGTGCTTTTATGTGAGCTTGTTTCCATAAAAGAAAACACATGGGTAGTTGTCTAAGCTTAGCTTGTTGGCTTGGCTATTTAGCTAAGGGGTTGAGAGCATCTCTTGTAAGTGTGAAGTGCCTTTGCCTCAGTCATTTTATTTTTTTCTTTGCATAAATGTCTTTGGTATCGAGTGCACCCACGCTCAAATAAAATTATCAGAAAGGTGCCCAATACACCACGTGGTGGTTGCGCAGCTTTTACCTTTTCATTTTCCTTTCGGGAGAAGGTCCGAGGTACGTGTTTGTTTTTCGGACATTTTCTTGGGAGCTATATTTGCAAGCTCAAGATTTTTTGTCCTGCTGACATGTCATCTCCTTATCGCGTGTTATCTACATCACCTATAAAGTTATCTAATTAAGGAGTTTGTCTGAGCTAGATAACCTTTTTCTCTTTTTTTTCTTAGTTTTTGGGATGGAAGTTTTGAGACGGTACCTCAGAGTGATGTGATTGATTAATTGGGTCCTTTTTCCAAGCTATTATTCTTAGGATCTAATTGCATATGAGCTTCTATCTTTGCTAAATATCTAAAGGGTATTAATGCAGTAGCTAAGAGTTAATGCAAAGATCTTTTGCGGCCTAACCAAAGGTTTATGATCGGATCGTGTACTATCAACTATCAACAACTAGCAGCAATTAATCCATACTGAGGCAGTGTTTCTTTCTTTTGGTGGCTATAAAAGGAGGATGACGACACAAAAAAAGGATAGATTTTACAAGGAACTGTTTCTTTGTCAAAGAAGTGTTTTCTTTAGTTTTCTTAAGGTTTTTAGAATTATTTATAGAAGCAAGTTACATAACTACTTTATTATTGCATGTTATATCTATCAAGGTTTAAACTATTTTAGATTGGCATCTGACCCTTGTTTCAAAGTTTAGTTTATAATTGAAGCATGCACTATTGAGGAGAATTTATTGAGACTATGCATGTATGGCCTTTTTCAAGCTTTCTTTCTTTATATTGTCATTTTGAATGAAACATTGTGTCTTGCAAGCTATATTCAGATAGTTTAAGTAGTGGTTTTCTATACTTTATGCTTGTATGGTGGAATAGTAGCTTAGGATAATTGGACTATGTCATTGGACTTTTCCATTTTTCTTAAAGTTGTTATTATGTTATGCTATGTTGTATTAGGAGATAGAGTTCTCATAATTTCTGGAATATTTTTCTTTACTCATAAGAAGTATTTATGTTTGATTGAACCTCAATGAACACTTCCTATGGAAATATTTGAAAGTCTCCACTATGCTTGAAGTTAGCCTTCGTTGTTTGTTCTCTTTCCAAAAATGAGGGGTTGTGGTATTTTGTGTCTTTTATATCAATCATAGGAATAACTTGGGTTTCAAATGTTGTCAAAGCTTTGGCGCATCACCTTTTATGTTTTATATTTACATTTCCTTTCTCCCCTTATTTCAAAACCCAAAAATAAGAGTCAACTTTCTATAAAAAACTTGGAGGTATTCAATGAGATGCAATTTGTTCCCCACTCGCTGAATTTCCCATAAGACTATCAGAGAAGCATAAGCTTTGATGATCAATAGTTCTTTTTTTGGCACGCCCGATGGGACAATTTTTTTTCCAAATGCTTGATTAGAAGTCAAAAATATTTCTTGAATTAGGCTAAGGAAGGAAACTGAAAGTTTCATGCCTAGAGTCCAAACAAGAGCATCCTTGAGAGGTCACTTCCAGTACTCTCAATTACCTACCTCAAATCTTAGATTGAGAAGAACTACAGGTTTTGTATCACCTGTAAGAAGTAATAGAGCAAGAAGTCAAAGCATAGTATCTAGAGCTTTATCTACTCCACCCGGAGGCTTAAATTTCCAAATAAGATTGCCTGTATATCCAATTCATAGGAATTTTGTTTTCATGGCTCATGTACCTCCTCTTGCTCCTAGAAATTTTGTAACATGGGATATTTGTAGTCCACTAAAACCACCCACACCCCCAAATGTATGGCATGCCATACCTTCTAATACCCTCAAGGCTATTCCAAGATTCTCTGGGCAAGATTTCAAAACACCTTCAAGATATAGCAGAGGTATGTAGGGTACATAACATATTAGAGACCATTGTGTTAAGACTGCTAGCTACCTCATTTAAAGGTATGGCTCAAGATTGGTATAGATCTCTGGCCTTAGGTTCCATTCTTTCTTGTGACCAACTCGGACAATGCCTATTCAAATGATTCTCAGAAAAAGGAGACCATTCCTCACTGTTGTAACAACTAATTACCATCAAGATAGCTCTGCATGAAGCCATGAGTGATTTCAAAACTAGTTTCCACAAGACCTATCAGAGGATCCCCATGACTGCTTGACCTCAAATTGCAATGGTGTTCATTTTCTATCTGAAGGCCTTTAACCTAGATATCGCAGTCATGATAACCTCCATGGGAGGGAATATCATGCTTGATGCATACGAGGTGGCAGTACACAGAGAATAACCTGATCGATGTCGGGAAACTTCTACCCTGGCCACCAATGCTAGTATTTGCAGAAATCTTCAATGGCCATCAAGAAGAAGCCAATCCAAGCACTCCTATAACACAATTAAATTTGGTCACCCTACAGCCCACACATGATTATCCTACCGCTCAAGCAAGCACATCGGGTCTCTCCTCGATGGTGATGGATATCGTTGATATGAAAGATCTTATGTGGAATTTTGCTAATGAATTGGTCATTATCAAATGACAAGTGACACCTTTGAAAACAACCACTCAGGTCTATGGTGGAGTGAATCCACCTTATCAACAGAATTCATATCAAGGGTCCTACAGAGGAGGAGTTCAAAAGATGTCGTCAACAAATCAGATAGTTTTGACCACTATGCCATTACAAACAATCAAGGGCAGTCTAAATAAAGAGATAGTCCCAGCCCAAAACAACTTGGCAGAGGATTAAAATTTCTGGTGCTTCCCATGCAATGATAGCCATACGCCCCGAAACTACCCAAGGGGAAATATGCAACAAAAGGTGGCAGAACAAAAAATTCAAGGTATGATTCTAAATGCAGATGAGTACGAGTCATCTGAAATGGAAAATTCTTGTTTTAGGGCACAGATGCAAGGGATTTTCATGGAACAATAATTAGACATTGCGCTTGACCAAGCTCTTTTCTCATGGTTGGAAGAAGATGAGGCTGTGTTCGCAAACGAAGCTCTGATGACTGGAATTCCACAAGTGCAGTTATATTACAACACGATCAAAAAGAAGGCTCATATGAGAATATGTATAGCAACCCCTACCACATCCATAGCCACGTCAACTTTTCCCCCTAGAGAAACAGGCTTCGCCATCCTTCATTCAACCTTGTTCGCAACCACATAATGAACTGTTAGTGAAAAAGGAGGCAAACAAAGCACTAGGCCCAGTTATGATGGAACATTTTCTCTTGAAGATGAAAGAAATACCACCGTTTAAGCCTAAGGCCCAAACAGTTGGGATGCTTAACATAGTGGAGCAATTGAATAAGGCACCTACCAATGTATCATTGTGGGACATCATATCAATTCCCAAGAAGAAAACCCTGCTTCAAGAAGCATTAAAGGTGGAAGGGAAAAATTTGTAGGCGAACGCGACTCAGTTGAACAATCAAAGTGGAAATGATAGATTTGTGTTTCCCCCTCAGGCTCTAAAAGCAACAGCTTATGCAAATAACGTGAGCAACATTAAAGAGAAAGAGGTAAGAAAAATAAATCCCACACCTTTATTTTTAAAGCTTATAGTAGGAGATAAATTTTTGAATAATAATATGATTGATTCGGGGGCTAGCACAACCGTTATGCCAAAACAAGTGGCAGATGCTTTAAACTTTAAGTATGAACCCCTTGAAAAAGGAATTATGAAACTAGAAGGAAAGAAAGTCCTGATCGTTGGTCGAATAAGGGATTTTTCCCTAACCCTCTTCTCTTGCCCAAGCTAGACAGTCACTCAGGAAGTAGTAATAATAGACATTCCACTAGTTTTCATAATGTGTTTGTCAAGAGATTTCACTGCCAAACTTGGCAGATACCTGGCACTTGACTGGTCCCACCTGATATTGAGAATTAAACACAGGGTGAATATGAAAATTCTATTTGAAACCTTGCATCCCAAACATATTGTGGATGATGCAAATCTATGCTTCAGAGCTACCCATACCTCTACCTTTCAATAGGAGATATATTGTGTAGAAATTCCCAAAGAGGGAGAAGATAAAGGTGAATGGATTTAAGAAGAAGAGGTGTTGCTCAATTAGTCCATTGATTCTGATCCATTTGGCAACTTCCATGCTATAGGGCCGAGCACCTATGTGATTTTCGACGAAGATTGGGTCTTTCTGAAACTAGTAAAGAGTTGGCAGGAGTCTGATGATCTATCTGATAATCATGTATGGACCATACATTTTGATGGTGTCAAGTGCAATTTTGGTCCCGAAGTAGGTGTCTAATTGGTATTTTTGATAGGATCAGAATACCCCAGAACTTATCATTTTTAGTCTCCATGCTTCAACAATGATACCGAATATGAAGCTTCGGTCCATGGATTGAGTCTAGGAGAACAAATGGGTGCAAGTAAGATACAAGCTGTCAAAATTCAGAATCAATAGTAAGCTAGATCTGCGGGCAAGCAAGCATAATAAATACGAGACTAAGACCTCATATACATAATGTATGGGATCTAATCGAAAGTTTTGAAGCTTTCAATATGCAAGGGGATCCTCGACCTCAAAATAGCATAGTTGATTGGATGTTTCTTATCAGAACACATATGGAATCAATTTTTGATCTGACAAAGCAAAGATTCTTTGGAGCTTCGAAGGATTGTAATAAACTTGATGTTAGAAACAATAAAAGATTATCAGTCGGCAAGAAGGCCTCTCATAGGGATAAAAGAAAGCTGAAGGATTTGTGCTACATATATGATCTCATAGGTTACAACTCGAGTATAGTTTAGCCTATGATTGCCTTGGGTGAAGAACCCAAGTTTGTTTGGCATAAACAAAGGATAGTCCACCCAAAGGTTGAAGCTCTGGTAGCACAAGAGTTCATCAAATGGGGCGAATAAAAGGTCACATGTCCTATCAAATTTTTTGCCTGGGTATTAAATCTATTTCCAGTTTGGGAAAGGGATAGGGATATCCGACTTTGTCTTGACTTTCAAGACTCAAGAAGGATTTTGTTGAAAGATTCTTACACCTCAACATTGATGCGGCAATTCTCCTAGACTCTAACCAGGATAGAGATCTCCTCTTTGATAGATGAATCCCCAAGAAATAATGAAGTTTTCATAATGGAATCCGAACGAAAAAGGATGACGTTTACAACCGAGTGGGGAAATTTTGTATGCTCCAAAACATCGTTCGAGCTCTTTGATGTCTTTGTAGTTTTTCAAAGGGAAATGGGCATTACTTTAAAAAGATGGGTCAACCAGATTATTTTCATAAATCTGGGTGATTCATCAAGCAAAGATGATCATATCAATCATCTAAAGGGGTTTTTTTTCAAAAGACCAACGATCTAGGATTTTTCTTAATCTAGAAAAATATTTCCTTGGAGCGTCCTGAAGAAAGCTTCTCAGTTGTGTAGTATCACAAGAGGAAATAATAATAGGTCCCGAGAAGGTCTAAAGATCATAATTGAACATAAGATCTTTTTTTAATAAGTATAATCTTGTCCAAGGATTCATGCCATATTTCACAAGCGTTGCGACCCTAGTTGCCCTGATGCTTAAAGAGAACATATATTTTCAACAAACTTCCAAGGGCACAGTGGTTATCAAGCAGCTAGAGAAGTACGAGGAAGAAAATAAAGAGCATCCTATTACATTCCTTTCAAGGAAAAGGAAGCAAAAGAGAACCAGGGTGCGGGAACATATCACAGAAGGAAAATTTGACAAGTTTCTAAAGGAGCTAAAAGCCAGGTTGAGTCTGCCTAAGACCATTACACCTGGTGATGTCCAAGGTCTGGTGGAACCACAAGGGTCAACTTTTGTTACCAGATACAGGATTTTCCCAAAAACTTCATCATATTGTTATTTGTGAAGGGGCAGGTTAACCAAATCAGCCAACAAGAGCCTAACTAGGTTAATCAAACGTCTTGGATTGGAAACTCAAAGAGATTGGCATAGTCATAAATGAGTTACCCTACTAATAAACCAAGTTACCCTCAAGTTGGCTTCGAAGGTTTTTCCATATGAGTTGATGTACGAAAATTTGGCAAAAACCCCAAGGCTAGAAAAGGACAGAGAAAAGGCTCATGGAGCCAAAATTAACCGTCATCAGACAATAAACGACGTTTTGATGAAAATATTTCTTACCCATATTTTAGAGAATTTTTATTGCTAAGGTACAACAGGCATGCTGCAAAACCAGGGCGACCTACAAAATTCAAAGTGTTGCAAAAAGGACCTTTTGAAAACAACACATGCAAAAGAAAGAACTCATATAGACTCAAAGATATGGAGAATAATATTTTAGATGTACTGGTGAATGGTATTTATCTAAGAATTTTCCATTTAAAAGCACAGTTCTTTTGAAAAAAAATTAATAGTTATGTAACATATGTAAAAAAAATTGTAATTATTTCAAAATTTTGAGAATAAAACCCAAGAATAACACAAAAGAAATAAAAATCTATACTATATTATGTTTTTCGACAAAATTTACAATATAGTGTATGGCCTGAGGCTCAGAATATCACATAAGGCTCTCTCGAGCAAAACCCAAAAGAGGGAAGTGAGCAAAAAGTTGTTAAAAGGGAGGCGATGATTAGATAAATAGTAAATTTTAGCCTCCAATGACGAAGCAAAAGGGGGCTTGTAATCATGTTTCACTTCTCCTCCTTTTATTCTTCTTCTTCTTCTTTTTTTCTGATGGGTTATAAGTAGGGGAAAAACACAGTACACGTGGGTCGAGCAGTCCAGACCTAAGGTCTATTCATTGTGAATTTGCACTAGGAAACTAAAGTGCTTTTTTTAGGTGATCCTTGGAACCTTCTCCATGACATACTCTCGCAGAAGGAAAATGGTTGTTGGCTGAGAGGAACAGCGGTGTGTTTCCACATCCATGGTGTCAAAGTTAGTAAGCAAGGGCAATCAAGGCATGTTTGCTCCAAAGTCCATGTGCTTAAGGAGGTCCATAGCGCTTGGGATGTCGACACTAGGAATGGCCACTCGCACTAGCTCGCCGAGCCCTTCCATCAGAGAGGCATCAAACATCTTCTGTCATAGCAAAATTATCATGGGCTTAGCCACATTCAGGTCCAGTAGTGAGGCCATGAAGTGGGAGAGCATGTTATAGTTAATCCAGAGTTGGTTCTCATTTGTAATGTAGTCTACGTCAATGACCCACTTGAATGCAATCTTGACTAGGGGATCGCAATTCTTCACCAGGCGCTCGATATAGCCATTAGTGACCTCTCTCACAAAGTAGTTTTGTGGTCTCCGTGGAAGGAGCTGAATAGGGGTACCCAAACCAGCAAACATCATGATGAAGTAGTGAATTATGGCAGAAAGAAAGTGGGTGGAAGGCCAATTAAGTTAGAGGACTATATGTTCAAATGAATGTTGCAAAAGATGGTATAGCTATATATAGAAAAGGCTAATCAGGGAACTCCACCAATGGATGTCTATTTTTGGTCAGACAACAATAAAAAATTTTGAGACAAAACATAGTAGGGTCAAAAAATCTTATGGAGGATCTAATGGAATACCTTGAGAAATAAATTTGAGCATTGAGAGTAAATGTCCTCATATGTCGATGGTTGATGTGTGTCCTTCACCATCATCATTGCCAACTAGTTCACTAATGGGAAAAGACATGGATTAACACGGTAAGGCTCTGACAAATTAATAAGGACGTCTTTTTAGAAGTACCTTGTGTCATCTCGACATACTCCATATGACAAAATGTATGCTTTTTAATGTAATGAATTAAAAGGAGGAAGGGGTGGCGGAAGGAATGTACTAATTCCATTCCCATGACTTTCTTGGCATTCCCAATAGATACGGATCTCCCATCCACACATATAACCTCGGTGGCAGCATTTAATGAGTCATTGATAATAGTAAACTCATAACTACATGCAAAATCCAAGAAATTAATTGCACTCAAAAGCAATAATTTTAAAAAAAGAAGCAAAAGGAAAATGGTTGTTGTAACCAGAGAGGCTTTGTATCATTCTCAAAAAATCATGGCAGAAGCATCTACCTCTAGCAGGTAGGCTAAAGTTCCAAATAGAAGACCTAGTTACGCTGATATATTGGGCATTACTCATTTTGCAATGCCCCAGCTCTGGAAGAACGACCATTTGAACACTGCAGGAAGCTTCAATCTGACAAACACATCCTAAAGGAGGCAGTTCAAGATATCACCGACAATGTTTACAACCCTCATTTATCCACCAACCCTAAAAATCTTAGGGAATGTAGTTTTTAGAGAATGTCAGGGCATGAGTCGATAGAGGGTTTTGCATTTTGGCTCTGGAACAGTGGCCTACCATAGTTTGTGTTACCTATTATGCATCCATGCCCGAAGCTGGTTGATGCATGCACAAAGAGGTTTAAGAAAAATACAAGGGTCGTTGAGGGTCGTGGGGTCAATATCACCATTTCAGCCAAAGCTATACGGGATATGTTGTGTATCCCTACTAGCTGGGATGCCAACCTTTTCAATGAAGAGTAGATGGATGCCCTAGGAGAAGATATGTTTAGGAAAACAAGTTTCAATAAGGATGAGACAAAGGAAACGCCACAGAGAGGACAAATTCACTAGCCTCTTTCACAAATAAAATTTAAGAAGGATACGTAGTTTGTATTCTCAATATTGGCTTGGGTTTTTGGGCTTGATGACGAAGAAGAGGTTAACCCTTTCCAGTTTACCCTAGGTCTTGTGCTCAAAAGAGAAAAGGTGTTGAGGCGCTACGATTTTACTAAAATGATGGCTGGGAATATGAAGCTACAGTTGAGAAACTACAATGTTGAGTCCAAATTCAGGTATTCTTCCATCCTGGTTCATTTATTATTACATCAAAATGTTGAGTGGCTAGGGAGGAATGTGCCAATGTCTAGGATAGATGAGAGAGGCTATATCCAGCCAATTTCTGTGTGGACCCCTATGTTTTCAAGAACAAGAGATTATTATCAATTTGTAAATTACTTTTTGAGACTAGTGTTGCAAGATTTACTACCTCACCCCATTGGCCATTTCTCTCAGGAGGTTATAGAATGGATGGAACATCCACCTATCCTAATCGATTACTTCTTCGGTGAGGATTTCACATTCGTCAAGTTTCATGGTTTCCCTGGGGAAATTTTATGACTCCCTAGATTTGTGATAGATCAAACCTATGCATTAGAAGCTTTCCAACAAGTATCCACTGTTAACAAGATCTATGATGTTGGGAGGAATAAAGCAAAGCTTTTTTATCTTCCCCTTATGATTGCAAAGATTCAAGTAATACTGAGTAAGTGAAAGGCTGAGGATGAGATCATGAATTCAATGGTGGCTTTGGGTTTGGTCCTCATTTGTGACAAATGTAATTACAACTGGGATGGGCATTCCAATTTAAGGCATGAGTTTAGGGAGTATTTCCAAAGGAGGAGAAATCATGCTCAAGAGAGTGCAGAGATATACATTGACCTAGCCTGCATACCAGAAGAATGGCCAAAATGGCTAAGTTTTTATGAGCCTCAGGCACAGTATCAAAGGAATCTCCCAATGATAAAATCTCTCAGTGCACAGCTAAGGCATAAGGGATGGTCAAAAAGAAAGAAGGTAGACTTTTGGAAGTTCTGACAAGAAATGAGAAATCCAAGTGCTTTGTTTGACAACTTCCAGCTTGATGAAGAGTTTGAGGATGCGTATGATAAGGAGGTTGATTCCAACAATAGAAATCTTGAGACAAGCCATGAGATTGAGGAGGAACAAGTTCCACTCCTAATTCCTAGACCTCAGAAACCCGACAACTAAAGAGATTTTGGGCCAGGGGGTCCACAATCCTCGTCTGCGTCCTGAGCCCGAAGCAAAGGAAAAGGAACCCGACAATCCCCAAGAGGATCCTCAGTGTTCGTTGATGGCCAAATGTTGGAGGACTTTGTAGGCAGGGGATCAGAATGTACTGGCCCTAATTGTGCGAAGAGGAAGAGGATCCAAGACCTAGGCACCCCTTACATACTAGTCCAATAGGAAGAAGAGGTGGAGTCCACCCTATAGAATGTTTCATCGACTACAACTTAGGTAAGTTTTTCTCCCCCTCTTCTTCCTATTTTTGCTTCTCTGGTAAACCCCCTACCTCTTTCTATTGAAAGTAATCCTCATCTCCGGTTCTTGAACTAGTAATGTTGGATATACTCCTTGCCATTATCAATGAACTTGCTAAAACTTTTCCATGCGCCGAAGGAGCATCATCCACCGTGGCTACTATTATGTCATTAGTTGCTTTGTCAAAGGCCCCTATAGGAATTGTTGAAACTACTACTTTGTTGTTACTCCTAGCCCATCTACTTGTAGGAAAGCACCTCTCCATCAACCTTTTTATGTGTTTACCCCTATTGTTTCTTCCCCTACTTTGTTTGGCATTCTTCCTTTTTCTATGATCACACTACCTTTTGCATCTCCCCACACTCACACATTTGAAGTCTCTCCTATCATCACCTTTTTTAGACTGCCCCCTAGTGCTCCCATTATAGCTCAAAGTGTAGAGGTCCCTCAAACTCTCCAAGGTCATTTTGATGCCACCAAATAGGCCCGAAAGACCAGGAAGTTGAAAATGTTATCAAAAAGTGTTGAAAGGCCCACCACCAGGAGGATTGAAGCCTATTTTAATGAAGAGTAGAACTCTTTGCTCATCACCAGTATGAGGCCTAGATTTGAGTGAAACCTGCCCACACAATAAAATGGTCCTAACCAAAGACACATAGAGGGTGGTATATGTTGATTATGAACGGCTGGACATGCAATTAAGGAAGCGTGAGGTTGAGTTGGAAAATTTGAAAGGGACAGTGAGCATACTACAAAATGAAGTTCGAGCCAAGGATGTTGAAGTGACCCACGCTAAAAAAATTCAAGGCCAACAAGGAGACATGTCCAGGTTGCTTGTAGATGCCCAAAATGAGCAAGTTCAGCTTTGTGCTAAAAGTGAGAATTTAAAGAAAGAGTCAAGTGATGCCAGAGCCTGAAATGTTGATGATTTTTGGAGAATCTAGACTAAGGTGGAGGAGTCAAGACAAGAAGTCGAAAGACTAAGCTTTGAGTTGACAAACGATCTTCAGGAGAAGGGTCAAATAGAAGAAAACACCAGAGTACCGAATGCCAAGGTTGGTCTGTGGCTAACCACTTCATACAAAAATGTTCACTTCAAGTGGTAGATTCCCAAATTTTTATCTCCAAATTGAGCATCACCGCTGATTAGGTTCTTAGAAGAGTGGGAATCCCTGATCAGCGGGTCACCTCTGTCAAATCCAATGAGAACATCAATTGCCACATGGTTGCGGTAAAATGCAAGGATCATTAGATGGTGTTGAATAAAAGGGTCATTAATATCAAAAAGGACTTTGTCTTCCTAGTTGATTTTAGGTTATCTCCTCTTCTTTCCCCAGACGAAGACACACTGACAATGGAAAAAATCAATGAGGCAATCTGATGCAAGATCCAAACCATTGCTAAACTTCCAATCTCAAGTGTTGTACCCATGGTCGATGATGTTGAGTGCAAAATCTACCCTCTTTCTTGACTCTATTATCACCTGGGTGCAATTTCTTCTAGATGGGGTGTCATCTCTTTCAAGGAGATTTTTTATCTCAAACAAACATATAGGCAGATTCAGACCCTTGTTCTACCAAGTTATGTAGATTGGGAGGCTCAACGCACCACTTTCATCAAACTCCAGGAACAACCAGAGGCCTAGGTTCAAATCTTTGCAAAAGCGAAGACCCCTATGAGTTGCCAGAACTGTGAAGTGCTTTTTCCTCAGTCATTTTATTTTTTGGTTTGCATAAATGTCTTCAGTATCGGGTGCACCCGCACTTAAATAAAATTATCGGAAAGGTGTGTAATACAATAGATGGTGGTTGCACAACTTTTACCTTTTCATTTCCCTTTCAGAAGAAGGTTTAGGGTACATTTTTGCTTGTTGGATATTTTATTGGGAGCTATATTTGCAAGCTCAGGAGTTTCCACCCTGCTGACATGTCATCTTATTGCCATGGGTTATCTTCACCGCCTATAAAGTTATCTAATTAAGGAATTTGTTTGAGTTGGATGACCTTTTCTTTTCTTTTCTCAATTTTTGGGATGGAAGTTTTCAGACAGTACCTCAGAGTGATTTGATTGATCAATTAGGTCCTTTTCTAGGCTATTGTTCTTAGGATCCAATCACATATGAGCTTCTATCTTTGCTAAATATCTAAAGGGTATTACTACAGTAGCTAAGAGTTAATGCAAAGATCTTTTGTGGCCTAACCAAGGGTCTATGACCGAATTGTATGCTATCAACTGAAAACACCTGGCAGAAATTAATCCAGACTGAGACGGTGTTCCTTTCTTTTGGCGGCTATAAAAGGAGGACGACGACACAAAAAAGATAGATTTTCCAAGGAATTGTTTGTCAAAGAAGTGTTTTCTTTAGTTTTCTTAAAGTTTTTAGAATTATTTTCATAAGCAAGTTACATAACTACTTTATTATGGCATGTTATATCTATTAAGGTTTAAACTATTATCAGATTGGCATACGACCTTCGTTTCAAATTTAAGTTTATAATTGAAGCACGAACTATTGAGGAGAATTTATTGAGACTGTGCATGTATGGCCTTTTTCAAGCTTTCTTTCTTCATATTGTCATTTTGAATGAAACACTGTGTCTTGCAAGCTATATTCAAATAGTTTAAGTAGCAGATTTCTATGCTTTATGCTTGTATGGTGGAATAGTATCTTAGGAGAATTGGACTGTCATTAGACTTTTCTATTTTTCTTAATGTTGTTATTATGTTATGATATGTTGTATTACGAGACAAAGTTCTCATAATTTATGGAATATTGTTCTTTACTCATAATAAATCTTTATGTTTGATCAGACCTCAATGAACATTGCTTGCAGAAAGATCTAAAAGTATGCACTGTGCTTGAAGTTAGCCTTCGTTGTTTGTTCTCTTTCCAACAATGAGGGGTTGTGGCATTCTTTTTCTTTTATATCAATCATATGAATAACTTGGATTTTAAATGTTCTAAAAGCTTTGGTGCATCACCTTTTTTGTTTTATATTTACATTTCCTTTCTCCCCTTATCTCAAAACCCCAAAAGAAGAGTCAACTTTCTATAAAAAACCTAGAGGTATTTAGTGAGACGCAATTTGTCCCCCACTCACTGAATTTCCCATAAGACTGTCAGAGAAGCATAAGCTTTGATGATCAACAGTAAGAATTCGTGAGGGTTGAAGCATGGCATGGGATGTGTGGTTACATGCTTGTTCACTTGGAGTGCTTGTAGAGGGCTTAATGTTTAAAAGATGTTCATGGAGAAATTTGAAGATGTGTTGTGATGTTTATTGTTGAATAATAAATGAGTGATGGATACTTTTGGAGGTTGGGTTTTTCCATTTTGAGGGTTTTCCCAAGGTATATCTCATGTCATATTTGATGGTATGTTGTCTATTCTTTTGCATATGGCTTCTAAATACTTGTTTGCATAGATTTCTCTATTTGGGTTATGTGGAAATTATCTTTGGTGGATGCATGTTTCCTTTCATTTTTTATCAAATCCATGCTTGTGGTTTATATAACCCTTATTGGAGTAGATCTACTGTATAGTTGAATCTAGGGTTTGCAAGGAAAGAATGAAGACATTGCAAGATATGAGGGTTTTATGTAGATATTTTTTGCAGATTTGGGATTTTGGGGTTGTATATTTATGGTTATTTTTTGTAGATATGGGTTTATGAATTTGTGTTAAAAAGAAAGAGTTTTATGGATGTTAATTATGAGGGTTTTGTAGGGGAAATTTTATAGATGACTCCTTGGGAAAAAACAAACCTCACCATTGGATCCAGGAGACCCGAGAGATGAAGACTGATATAAAATTTTCCCTGTTTTGGTTACTAAAAAAATGTAATTTTTTTTAGCCATTAACCCCTTCAATCATATGATCATCAAATTGGCAAGCCACATAATTAAAAAAATAAAATAAAAATTGAATCCCTACTTTAAAAAAAATTACAACCTGAAAACTATAAAAAAAAAAATTACAGTGGAGGCTCTACAGACCCCCGACCATTGTGGAGCCTATTCACAGTACTGACAAGTACTACACCCTTGGCTGGCGGGTCTCGTCACCAACAACACTAAGCCCCCAACGTGAGTTCCCAGTCTAGTGGGGTGTGGTTGGAGCCCCCCCATGGGGGGATCAAAACTTTAAGCCACCTATATTTTATTGAATCGATGAAAATCATTAAAACTTAAATTTAAATCACATTTTATAATGCAGTTGCATCTGAGACCCTAGTGAGTGTCGCCACCACCAGTACTTAACCTTATAGCCAAATTGGGCAACTTTTTTCTAGTGGCATAAATTTTTCCTTAAGTGTCCATTTTTTGACTTCTTATACTTGTTGGAAAGGCGGTTTTGTTCTCTACACTATGGTACCAGGGGTTTTCTAGATTTTGTTGTTTTGATAGTGAAATTTTTGCTAGAATTTAGATGTTCCTTTCAATCTTGGAGATGTCATAACTTGTGCATACGAAGTTAGATTTTGGACTTATTATAGTCAACAAAAAGTTTGTTCAAAGAAACCTACAGTGGATCAGGTTTAGAGATGTTTTGGAATGATTTATTTATTGTTATTTACATCTAAGTTGTTTATGGGTTCTTTTGACAATGGTGATTTTGTGAGCTTATGGTTAATCAAATTTGGTGATTCGACATTGGAGTCATTATATACTCACATGTACATCATTGATTACTCTCATTTGACATAGTTATTATTATATTGTTGGATTTGTATGTGCATTGTTGGATCTATGAGTTATGCGGTGTTGTAGGTTATCTATGCTTACAGGTTACATATATGACTTGGATATGGGTTGTTTATGCTCATAGATGCTTTAGTGTTGTTGTTGATTCATTTTTTTGGCTTATTTTAGTCAATTATTTTGTTAGTTTGGTTGCCATGTTGAGGAGGAGAGGTGGTATTACTAGGTGCATTCATGATGTGAGACCTATGTTGTTAACTATGTGATGCAAAAATGTATGACACAATTGGAGCTTATTGTTGGTACATTTGGTGGTGATCATGGTGTCATGGATGTTCCTTTTGGTTTAAATAATTTGGCATGACATGATTGTTTATGTAGGTGCTTTGTTGGTGGTGTTGTATTGATTCCTATTTGGTTTGTGGTGATGTATCTTCTTGGCTTGAGGATCATGGTTTTACTTTGTCTTTTGGGAGCTCATGTTGCTTTTGAGTTATTTGATTGTTGACACTAGTAGAATTTGGCAATAAATGACTATGTGACTAAAAAATTTAGTCACAACAACTAAAAATGACTAAATTCTACTAATTTTTTGCAACTCAGCTATAAATGAGTAAATAATTGACTAATTTGGTCATTGACTAAAAAATTATTCAGTCGCACAAATAAAAATGACTAAATAGTTAGTCATTTATTTAGAAAATCATTTAAGGAATAAAGAATCAATAGCCCGCTGAAATACTCTAATAAACATACTCTAGAACTTTCATTGAAATCTTATTTCCAAGTGTAGCTCGCCAAAATAGAGTTTTCATTTTAATAAACATAGTCTAAAACCTTCATTGAAACCTTATTTTCAGGAGTAGCCCACCAAAATGGAGAAGTGTTTCAGTAAAGAATGAAAGAGAATGGTAAGGAGATGTGCATGATAGGAGGCATAGGATTCATTGTTCTTATCTCATTCCTACTCTATTCAACAAGGGTTACATTGTTTGTGCTACTATTTGTAATCCAGGTATTTAATTGACTTATAATTGCACAATCTCAAATTCCTTCAGATTATTTTGAAGTATCAATTTGTATCCTATATAGGGTTTAGAATGTATCCTATATATGGTTTAGAATGATTTCTTTTAATTTAAAAAAATAAATAAATGATGTATTTGCCTATGATTAGACAATGTGGAGATCTCCTAAATCTGCCCCAGCTCACTATCCTCTTTGGCAATGTATTCATTACTCCAATTGCTAGGGTTTTTCATGTGACATCTTTAATATCTTCATGATAGTGGCTTTTAAATATATCTAAGTCTTTTCTTTAATCTTTATCATGGTAACCCTTGAGTTCCATAATCCACCTTCAATATCTTCTAAGAACATTGTCTTAAGCTAGACTACATAGTATGCATATAAAGAAAGTCCTTCATACCTACCATTGTTCCAAACCACCACTCACTACCTTGCTTAAAATGATGCCTCCATAAGCACAATAGCATGTTTGAAAATCATGGTTTCTAGTGATTGTCCATTAAGGTCACTGCTTTCATCAAGATACAATAAGATTTTTGTCTTCAAACTCAAGGTATTACAAGATAACATTGTGAATTGTTTGCTATGTAGGGTTTGATTTTCTTGCACATTTATTGCTTTGCTAACTACCTTTAAGACTAGATATTGAACCCTTCGCTGCAATCTCAAAAGACTCACTCACTATCACTTGAAGATTCCTTTCATGAGCATCCTTTTATAAAATCAAACTATGCCTGATAGACTGCCTACTTACTTACTACAACGGACTCATTGTTTCATGGTATTGTGGGTCTTAAGATCCTTCAACCTTATTCACTATTCTCCCATATTCGATGAGTCTCAAAACATTGCTCAAACATGCAATCCACTACCTCCATTATACAATGGCCAAGAAGAAACATTAAACTTGTGATTACCAAGATGTTACTTCATTTGGACAGTCATTCCCTAATTTCATTTTCCTTGTATAACACTATCAATAGAATTTGAAAAACCCTTAAGGTTAGCAAGGGATTAAGGAAACTCACTATTAAAATCTCCACTTTACTATGCAAGGTTTAAGCTTTATTATATTTCCATTGCTTAGCCTCTTTTTGATTGTCACATCTCAAGTGATTGGAATTCTTCTTACCATAGATTGCATTTACAAATGTCACTGAACTACATAGTGTGCTTGTTATTGGCTACAATCTTTAGATTGCAATATTTTTTTATTGTCTACAATGTCTCAATATTTTTGGTATTGCAACCTCACTAATTTTCTAGAGTTATGGTTTATGTTTCTACGGAGGTCTAGGGTTTGTACCCTAGTCATTCTCTTACCAATGCTTTTTTTGGTATTAAAAAACAACCTTAAATCTTGGTTCATAAAATTAGTTTTCTTGACAAGGTGTGGTATGATCTTGGATTGTATCCTAGAGTGTGTGGGAAGTTTTTGTTTGATCATTAAGGTATGTAAAACTAATCAGGGAAATGTATCCTATATAGCATGGGTATTGCTTTAATACTTCCCATAATGGTTATTAGCATATCACATTATTATAGTTTGTGGTAACCCAAGATTTCATTCAAGTATGTAGCAAAATTGGTCTATATTTTAAGTTGTACACTTTTAAGTAATATTCATAAGGTTTATAAAATGTTGATCACTCTATAGAATAGCCCATTAAACATGGGTTATGCTTGAATGCACTACATAATTGATATAACACAACCACTCTGTGTATCAACTAGAGTTATAGGCTCTTTATTGCAACAAGAGGTCATCGCTCTTGGATCATGCTATCATTACATTGTAACTTGTTAAACTTGAGTCAACCTAAATGCACCCAGTGATGATTGACACCTAATTGTGATGACAACGATTAATTTGTACATGAATTATGCTCATATGAGTGCCTTCATTTCTATCACAACATAGCCACATTAAACTTGGGTCACACATGAATGCATCTTGTATTTCTTATAGCACAATTGTGCCACATGACCAATAGAGTTGTGGATCACATAATTACAGTCATAAGAATTTATTCCTCAGTTGTGCTCTTATGGTGATTCCATTACCATTACAGCATAACCCTTTGGACTTATAATTCTCAAATCCTTACATTGCTTATTTTCTCTTTGGATGGATGGCAATTCAATGGCAGGGATTTATATGCAGGTCATGCTCATATAAGTGCCTTCATCACCATTACAAAATAGTACATTGGAATTTCCTTTCTCGAACCTTTACTTCATTTTTTATTGTTAGGGTTTCTTAATGATTATTCTATTTCCACATGGTATATTGATAAAAGAAACCAAGAAAAAAATCATTCTATTTTTAGTTAACTCCTACTAACATACTTTTTGAATAAATGTTTAACTACATTACTTCGTGTGTGAAGAATTTTGTTTTTTTCTTATAATACATTCATTGAGAGATGTAGTAGAAAGCTTCTTATGCTGAAACCCATCTTGTAAACTTGATTTAAGCTACATTTAGGAGGATTCATGGATTTTTTGTGATTTATAAAATTTTTGTTTTGATAGTAAATGACATCATATTCTTTCTTAAACTGAAATGGTTTATTAATTGTGGTTTTATGATGATTAAATGTTTTATTTAGAAGGGGTTAATATGTGGCACTTTTATGTGCAGGAAGAATAGATTGTGATGCAACATTTGAGTATGGATGGTTTAGGAAAACTTGGATTGCTATCAATGACACAACTAGGTTGGAGATTACTTTCAGCCAGTCTGAAACACTTCCAAGTGTTTTTTGCTTGGAAGCAAAACCTGAGTGTAGGAATACAAATGTTGGTGGATAGAGAAAATCATAAATCTGCTTATCCAGTTTTTGATCAAATTTGAGGTTGTGATTATCAAAAAAAGAAAGATCCTACATTCTAAAGAAAAAATCATAAATTTGTTGGTCCAATTGGAGATCCAATTTGAGGTCATGAAGCTCTGATAGAGAAAGTTCCTACATTCTAAAGATAAAATCATAAATCTGCTTGGTCCAATTTGAGGTCCAATTGTAAGGATTTGTCTTTTTAATTATACTTTTTGACATTTGGCTTGATACAAATTGTCTATGCTTCCACATTTCCATGTATGTCTAGCAAGGCACTTGTAACTACAATATATGTCAAAAAATACTTGATGTTATGCTTTGATGGATGTCCCATGATCAAGATCTATATAAAAAGGTTGCTTTGTATACTGGGTGGTTAGGTGTTTTATAGTGTTATACAAGTTTAAGCTTTTCCTTTTACTATTTTTTAAATAATTGTCTTATCTTTCAGCCAGGATTTATGCTACAATCTCTCTTTTTGTTATCTTTTCAATAGTTTTTTATTTATAGATTAAAATTGTTGGCAACTATGCCACATCTTGCTTATATATTTGTGATTTACACCTTAATTACAGTGCTAAAAGAGCCATATATTTACACCTTATTAATTTTGAATTGGTTTAGTGGGAAGTCTCACATGACCTATTTGCCTAAGTGACTTGAGTTTGATACATGTGTATTTGTTTTGGACAATTTATGGCATTTACCTATTGGAATTATGTGCCTCAAATTCACTGGTGGACCCCCAACTTGGTTGTCATCAAGTCATATTACACCAAGTAAGAGTTCATTCCTTTACTGCCATCTCGCGGCATCTCATGGAGTGACTAGTGGTTGGGCGATACTTATTGCTACCCCGCAGAGGTGTTAGATTAAGCTTGCGATAGTGCGGTGTTATCGCCACCCCATGGTGCTTCCATGTTGACTAGTGTGGTATATCAGTGGTTACCACTGCCCTATGGTGATGGTCGATGGTATCATGTGGTGGTGCAGTATAGTCACTGCCACATCACAATGGTGTACAAGGCTTGGTGTTGTAGAGCATAAGATACCACCATATCGTGACGGGCTAGTTTATGTATAGCGATGTAGTGGTGGACGACGGATGACTGGGTGCCTTTGGTGGGAGAGTGAGTTTTTAACAATTAAATAGTTAATGGTGCAATGGAATCTATAGAGATGGTTGTTGTGTAATAAGATTTTACTTATTGCATTTAGTATTTTGATTGTATTCTTTTGTTTTAATCATTTATATATTGGTCTCCTTTCTGTTGTCTTTGATGACTTGTAATGATTATTTTATTGTCTTTGAAAGAACTTCCTCATCCAAAGCTCCAATTCACACACACAAGAAGGACACTTTCAAAGGTTGAGGAGTTGGGCTTTACACCCACTGGTTGCATTTTCTTACATATTTGGTTTCTTGTTTCATTTGCCTCCAAATAGGTGCACCAGATCCTTGAATGGGATTAACACAGATTTATTCAGCAGGAAAAAGAGACTAATTTTATATGATTTTGATTTATAATTCATCCCAATGCTGATACAATCAATCTTAGCTTTGCAAAATACACAACGTCATTAACTAATAAGCTCTTAAAAAATGTTAGGATGTACCCTTCCAAGGGACATACCTCTCCAAATTTTCTTTTGAAAATTTGGAGAGGTATGTCCCTTGGAAGGGTACATCCTAACATTTTTTAAGAACTTATTAGTTAATGATGTGTATTTTGCAAAGATGAGATTGATCGTTATCAGCATTGGGATGACTTATAAAGCAAAATCATATAGAATTAGTCTCTTTTTCCTGCTGAATAAATCTATGTTAATCCCCTTCAAGGATCTAATGCACCTATTTAGAGGCACATGAAACAATAAATAAAATATATAAGTATATTTCAGAAGTCAAATATTAGGATATGGCTTTCTTTGGGTAGATTAGTGGCAACAAGATCCATATCTTCTCATTGATACAAGATCTTCATTCATAAGGTATCAAATAGTCTAGTCCACTATTCAATATCAATAACATACTAATAACATCCAAAGCTATATTTTAGCTTTAATAACAATTTTCATTAGAATTGGGCCATATGTACTTGGAGTATCCCCTACAATAGGATTTTATTAGTCTAGCCATAAAAAAAATCCCTTAGATTTTCATGTATGTCTAGCAAGGTACTTGTAATGATGACATATGATAAAAAAATCCCTATTGTTATGCTTTGATGGATGTCCCTTTGGATATCTAATCTAGTGCACATTATTATAGTACAAGCCTATTTTTCAGATTGTTACATTTAGCATCACCAATATTCTCCACAAGAACATTGTCCCTATTTAAAATGATGGAAATGGTTCACATCTCTCAAAATAATTTCTCTTGCAACAATCTTGGAGATGAATTTAGATGCAGTGTGAAAATCAAAACATACTCGAAGGTTCTCAACAACTCTAATAGTTGTACCAGGGGTCATGTTTAACAAACCAAATGCAATTACTAACTTTTCACTATGGTTGCAAATAAATGATTCTTTTTTCTTCTATTCCACAACATTAAGTAAAAGTATTGAATCTAGAAATACCCTATTGCATTCATTTTCCAAGCCAATTTCTCCAATTTTGCATAGCTCTCCCATGTTTGTGGATGTGATCTATTTCCTATAATTTTTTCAATTGATTTATCTTTCTGTTGTGTTTGGACTTACTTTTGTAAACTTTCAATATACAATGCACTTTTATTCTTTCTAAATTGAGACTAATAGTAATTTTTTTGGTTGTATTGAGGTACAACTTCATTCATGGCGGAAAAGGTAGACCTTGTTGCTCATATCAAATGGAACGTTGCATATAGAGGAGGAAAGATTCTAGCTAGGTTATTGTTGACTACATTCAAGGAGAGAACTTCATATATGGGACACAATCAACACTCTCCTTAGATTGGATTACACATGTTACAACTTTCTCCAGGAATATTTTCCAGTTGTAGAAGTTTTAAGAGATGAAAGGGGCATGTGCTTGCATTGAAGGGCTCCAAGCATGCATTTCCACCATTGTAGAAGTTTTTTGGATAATTTTCTTTCTTGCAGTCATTTCTGTGCAATATTGTAACTCAAATTTTTAGTCTTGTGACTGAAAATAAAAATTATAATACTCTATTTCTAAGTTGTAACTAGAACACCTTTCATTTATTAATAAAGTTCATCAGTTTTTCCTTCTCAATGGTTGTCTTATTGTGTGCAATTAATGATTGATGTGTATTTATGTGTTTTATGTTTAAATCCTCAAATATTAGTTAGTTAAAATAACTAAATATACTACTAATTGATGTCAATTAATAATTAAATTGACTAAATATACTACCAATTGATAGAAATTAGTGAACAGTGAATGAATATGACTAAATATATGACCTATGAAATAAAAATGACTAAATATACCACCGATTGATAGAAATCAGTGAACAGTGAATAAATATGACTAAATATATGACCTATGAAATAAAACTAATTAAATATACTACCAAATTGATCAAAATGATGATTAAAATTAATGACTAAATACACTACCAATGGATAGAAATCAGTGAATAAAAATGACTAAATAAGTGACCAGATTGCAACAATCAATGACTATATATATCAGTGAATAAAAAATGACTAAATAAGTGACCAGATTACAACAATCAATTACTAAATCAACGACTAAATATACTACCAAATCGGTCAATCAAAACAACCAATAAATGACTAAAAATGGTTCAGTCATCAATCTGGTTGTGTTATAAATGACTCGCAATAAACCACTAATGGTCGCGTGACCATGTTCAATCATTTATAAGCAGTTTTTAGAGTCATACATTTCTATTTATGTACTAGTGTGAGGGACTTTAGTTGATCTTCATTAAGGATATTGTTATCATAATACCATGGATATCTTGATTACATGTTTTAGTGGGATCTAGTGATAGTGATGGTTTAGTGGTGTTCTATCTTCTTGTTTTAGGTATTGTGGTTTGTACTCTTCCCTTTGGGAGCTCAATGTTGAGTTCTTTGATTGAGTTGGGGCCATAAAGGATCTCCATTTAGAGGATGGTTTTCATGATTCCATGGAGATCTCAGTATCTTGATTCAGTAGAAGCTTGTGGTGATGATGTGGATCCACCATTTGATGGTGGATGATCTTCTTTACAAGAGATGATTATCTTCATGTGGTTTGGAGATGTTGAGATCTTGGTTAGCCATTGAGGGCTATTTAGTTTTTGGTTGAGGTGGCATGATTTTTCTTTTGATATGTAATCCTTGGTTGATAGGATGGTTATGTATTATGTCATAATGTACTCTTGATTACTAGTTTATAGTGGGCATGATACAGGCACATAATATGTTTATTAAAGCATATGATCTTCTTTAGAGGATATGTGAGATCATGATGTCATGGTTGAGTTTTTGATTCAACTATTGGGACTTTGACTTTGATCTTGGTTGGTTCTCTTGGTATTGATTACATTGATTATTTTATTGGGAGCTTCATGATAATGTTATATTGTATTTGGAGTTGTGCATGGATTGATCATTTATAAGTATTCATGGATACTTGGAGACATAGGTGAGGATAGGAGATATCTTGTGATTAGAGACATTTGTTGTGATGGTTACTCACTTATGAGGTTTCAACTAGAAGTCCAAGGAGCCTCACCTTGATTGGACGTCAGTTCAACACGAACCTATGAGGATATTATTCTTAGATGAGTCATGATGATGGATATCTTGGAGGAGCATTATCATTCCCCACTCTTGGTCTACTTGATGGTTAATCATCTAAGGTATTTCCCATTGTTATTTTCAAATGCATTATGTTATATGCTTTATCTTCTCGTGCATATGGATATTGAATTATGGTTTTCTAGTTCTAGAGGGTTTGTTTGAGGGATGTTTGCATGTTAATCTCCATATGCATTGTGATATTATCAATTGGTGTTGATTTTAGGAGATTTTATTGGGATTATTCCCTTGGTTTTGGAATGGATTTGGTTTGATATTCCTTTGGTTTGAGATGAATACATATTGGCTATGGATTATATGTGGATAGTGCTACTCTCTTTGGGGTTTCATGGAGGATATCATACTTATCATAGCTCAACATTTAGAGGTGTGTCTAGAAGGGCATGCTATAGGTTTTGATTTGCATGTTCTCTCTTTGGTCTCATTTTTCTTCCTAGATTTTTGTATTCACATAGCATTGGATTTTAGATATTGTGTGGAGCTATAGTGATCACTATGTTGTTGGTCATGTGTTTCCTATTATTCTTTGGTGATGACATGGAGGTTTCTTTATCTCTTTCCTTTGTTGGGTGTGAAGAACTTGGGAGAGCTATGGAGACTTGTGGTGAGAATTGTATTGAATCATATTGGTTTGAAAAATTTGCATATCTTTGTGGATGTTCCTTGGTACTACATTATGTTGGTTACACTTCTATGTGTTGCTAGTGGTGGATCTTTGGATGCCTTGATCATTTTCAGATTTTACATTACCTATACAGTGGGATTTCCTAGTTGTATATGTTCATTATATGAAAATTTTGGAACTTGACGCTTGTGATTGCATGTTATGGGTTATATATGTTGATGGCATGTGGCTCACTTGTGATTTGTATACCTTTGAGGTATAGATATTTGGATGTGTTAGCATGTGTTGTGGGTGCTATTTTCAACTATGGTGATTATATCTTGAAAACTATTGATACATATTTGTTACCTTTGGATTGGGTGTTTGTGTATTGGGATATCAATTGGAGTCAAGATTTATGCTTCTTTATGATAGATAGTGTGGCATCTCTTTGCATGGTTTCTTATCTTTGTGTGTTGACATGATGGAGGATGAAAGTATGCATGCTTGAGATGGTGGTCACCTTGATTATTTTTGTAGGTATTTTGATGGATTATATGGAGCACTTTGATTCCTTGATGGTATTTGTGGCTATGGGGATTTTTCTCTTGTTCATGTTTGAGTTTACTTATTTACCCCTTATGTAATGTATATAAAAATTAAGATAATGTTAGGAAAAGGTGTGTTTTCCACCTTGCATAATATTATTAATGTAATATTTATTTATTATGTGGCATGCCTAGGGGATCTAGGGATACATGCAATCACATGGGTCCAGCATTCTTGGGGCCACTTTATGTCTTGTATGTAACATTAGACTAAATATTTAATGTGGGGTTGCACATGGGAAAACAATACTAATATTAAATGAGGGATTAATGGTTTTGTATGCTCATGGTATTAGTCACATGATTTTATGTAATACCATTTGGTGGTTTTGTGCGAGCTTGTTTCTATAAAAGCAAATACATGGGTAGTTGTCTAAGGTTGGCTTGTTGGCTTGGCTATTTGGCTAAGGGTTTGAGAGCATCTCTTGTAAGAATTTGTGAGGGTTGAAGCATGGCATGGGATGTGTGGTTACATGCTTGTTCACATGGAATGTTTGTAGAGGGCTTGATGTTTCAAAGGTCTTCATGGAGAACTCTGAAGATGTATTGTAATGTTTATTGTTGAATAATACATGAGTGGTGGATTCTTTTGGAGGCTAGTTTTTTCCCTCTTGAGGGTTTTCCCATGGTATATCTTATGTCCTCTTTGATGGTGTGTTGTCTATTCTTTTGCATATAGATTTTGAATACTTATTTGCATAGATTTCTCTATTTTGGTTATCTAGAAATTATCTTGGGTGGATGCATATTTCCTTTCATACTCCATGCATATGTTATAAATACTTTTATTCTAATTTACCATACAGGTGACTTACAAAGAATATATACCTAATATAATACTAACTTTAATAAATAATATATATTCAATATAATTGGAATTCATAAGAAATTATTTCCCTTTAAAAATATTTATTATCAAATCTTGAAATTAGGAAAGGTGGAGATAGTTATGGTTGGATTCAATATGGCATATTTAGGCTATAGACACTCTCAATGGACAAAATCCTACTTAATAGAATGAGTGAAAAGTGAGTGTTTATATAATATAGCCTTTGGTTCTAAGAATATGAATCCTTCCTTGTCTAATGTGAGTAGTTCTATTGGGACTCTTATAGCATTCCCAATCACTTTCTTGAGAAGAGACATGAAAATGTGGGTGGAATTTTTAAGAGGTTGGGAGTACAATTTTACATGCCACCTCACTAATGTGTTGCACCACCTCATAAGGGCCATAAAATTTAAGACCCAAATTATATCCCATCTTGTTATGCAAGGATGTTTTCTTGTAAGGATGAAAGAATAAAAAACCCAATCACCAACTACAAATATACACTTTGTTCTATATTGATCCACCAACTATTTCATGTGGTTTTATGCCTATACCAAAATATCCTTGAAGACCTTTAGAATTTATCCCATTTGGTAAGGAAACTATCAACCATGTTGATCTTAAAAGAAACTAGAATACAAGTATCCAAATAAGGTGGGAGATCACAATAAAGGGCCTCATATGGAATCATATTGGGGGCATTATGATAGGTGGTATTATACCACTAGTCAATGAGAGGAAACCCTCTAGCCCACTACCCTTATTTATTGGACATAAAACAATGTAGGTAAATGTCAAGTAATTTTTTGGTAACCTCACATTAACCATCAATTTAAGGATGATATGTTAAACTTATGTTAATTTTAACACACAATTTAAATTATTCATAGAGGAAATTATCATTTTAAGAAAGATCACAATCATTTACAATGAAATGGGGCATACTATGAAGCTTGAAGACCAGACCCATGAAGTGTTGAGCTATAATAGTTGTCTATATAGGGTGAGGCAAGACACACAATCTTAGTCAATCAATCAACAATGACCAATATGACCTAGTTGCCACCCAATATTGGAAGCTCAATAATGAAATCCATATAAATGTTTTCCCAAGACACATCAAGAATAGAAAGGGGTTTTAGAGACCCAAGAAATTTGAGTTCCACTTTTGCACTAATACACATCACATTGTACCACAAATTTTATTACATCCTACTTAAGGACATACCAAAAGAAATCTTGCTTAACATAGTCATATGTCTCTAGAAAAATAAGAAACCTATAGTGAGAGAATAATAAAGTTCCATGAGAAACTAAGGCTTGAGTTAGGATTTGAAACATAAATAAATTTGGTCATGGTATTTTAGTACATTTCTCTACCATTGGAACCTTAGTATAGACAAAATTTCTTGTTCCAACTAATATATGATAGCTTGTAATTTTGGATTAGGTAGGTCTATTCTTGACTAAGATCTTCCATCCAAGTGGATTATAGCACCAAAAGAGAAAATAATGTACCTTCCATGTCACATTTTGTTATTCCATTAGCCACAAAATTTTCTTTTTCCTTCTTATATATGATCTAATCGGCATAACCATATATTTTGGTCACTCATTTTTTTTATTCTAAAGACACACTTTGTTACAAAGAAACAATCTATGATGATAAATTTTAATTTGGAATGATGTGTTTTTTATGCACTTCTCAACACATGCAGTGCGTAGGTGCACTACCTCTCTTGAAAGACAATCTTCCACAATCAAATTGCAGAACACTATCCCAAGGTCTCTAATGTCAGGTCTTGACAGTGTTTGGAATATCTCAATTGATTTATGTGATTTTCTGGAATCACAAGGCGGTCTTACGGATGAGTTACAAAGCATGGGAAGTTGGGTTTGCAAATGCAATTTCAAAGTGTTGGAAGTGAATGAACAGTGGTTGTCCACTCAAAACAGCAAGCTAAAACTCATCAAGTTCATCTGATTTAGCTTCATGGTGATGCTTTGGATCCTACTCTAACCAAGGATTAAAAGAAACAACAAAAGGAGAAGGGTTAAGAAAGCTATTATAATCATAAGCTATGAATGAATAGTAACAATGGTGGCTGCTACAGTAGATAAACTCCCTAAACTAGGTTTTGCTTGGCCAAGAGGAACCTACAGTTACACAAAACTAGTGCAATCTTCTAAGGACTGCAGATTTTCAAATTACACATACACATCATGAACATGCAATTGAACTAAGTTGCAGCATTGAAATCAAGAAGCCCAGGCTAACTTTACACAATAGTTTGTCATCAACAAGTGTTAAAAGTATGGGCTAAAAGTTCATCAAATACCATAACAACAATTTCCATTATCACCTCCATTCAAGAATCTACAACTAAAACTACTATGAAAGTTGAACCATGCATACATAAAGATAAAACTCAAAAGGAACACCCATAAATCATGCAATGTTGCTTTCTATTATTGCAGAATGTCTTTACATTAGTTCTCCAACCCTTACAAATGAGGGGAAAGCCCCTATTTATAGTTTTCCAAATCCCAAATGAATGGCTAGGATCAATTTGCAACGAATGGCCCAGATTTGATTTACATTAGGGTTTCACCTACCCCCCAATATTCAGCAATTAAAAATACATTCTTGTCTTTTCTTTGTTTTTTCATCTAGTGCCAATCACTGTAGCAATTTCGTCATTTAGCTGATTTCCCTTTTCACTATAGCAGAAATTGCCTGAAAGTTACCCTCTTGATGTGTTTACGGTGTTCTTCCTTGGATCAAACGATCCCGTCAACGATTGGCATCAATGGATTGGTTGCCCCTGATTCAGGTAGACAACTCCCTTATGCTTTCTTCAAGACCACCCCCTTGCATTTTTGTCCTTGACTTCCTTGGCACAGGCCTTCTTCTAACGCTGACCCTGTTGATGGGTGCTAGCAGGAGAGGTGAACATTAAATGAATGGTGATAGGAGCTATGCACATTCCTTGTTCAACTTTCTCAATGGGTCTCCTTGATGGACCTGCGGTAGGCTTCTTGGATCCTGCAAACATGAAGTGTCGTAAGTGCTTTCATACACAAACAAAGGAAAACATCAGTCAAATCTTGCAAAATCCTTGTTAGATCCATTCATGCATCATCAAAAGATCATAATATTCATATTTGGAGCTCATTTGGACCATAAAAATTAATGTAGGCCCAAGGGGGTAGGCAACGAATGGGGGACAGCAAACCGGAAGGGAAGTTCTCGAACCTCATGAAACTTAGCAAAACCAAGATTTTTCAATTATAGCGCATGGGAAAAGGGGAAGGAAGAGTGCCCAGAAAAACTTCCTCAAGATTGGACTCATTTCAAAAAAAGTGGAAGTTCAAAACAACCACAAAGGGATGGAGTCCCGGAAATAGCCATGGAGGGGTCAGGCTCTAGAGGTCGGGTCGTCGGGGCCCCACAGATGTTCAAAATGGCCTCAGAGGGACGGAGTCCCAGAAACGGCCACGAAGGGGCTGGGCTCCGGAGGTTGGGTCGCTGAGGCCCCACGAATGTTCAAAATGGCCACAGAGGGATAGAGGCCTGGAAACGGCCACAAAGGGGCTGGGCTTCGAAGGCTGAGTCGTCGGGGCCACATGGATGTTCAAAACGGCCAAAGAGAGATGAAGTCCCAGAAACGGCCACGGAGGGGCCAGGTCGCCGAGGCCCCACAGATGTTCAAAATGGCCAAAGAGGGACAGAGTCCTGGAAACGGCCATGGAGGGGTCGAGCTCCGAAGGCCAAGTTGTCAGGGCTCCACAGATGTTCCAAAACAGCTAAAGGGGGACAAAGTTTTGAAACCATCGAAACTTAACGGAACATTGATGAAACTTTGGCAGTTCACTTAGGCACCACAAACACATCCCAAATCCACCAAAAAGTTGGCCCCAAAGTCAAAAATGTGGAAACGAGGCCGGCAGGGGTCCACGGATGTTTCCAAAATAGCCAAAGATGAAGGGAGTTCCAGAGGGAAAGTCTCGAAACCACCAAAACTTAACGGAACGTTGATGAAACTTTGGCAGTTCACTTAGGCACCTCAAACACATCCCAAATCCACCAAAAAGTTTTCCCCAAAGTCAAAAATGTGGAAACTGGACTGGTAGGGGCCCACGGATGTTTCCAAAACAGCCAAAGAGGAAGGGAGTTCTGGAGGGAAAGTTCCAAAACCATCGAAACTTAACGAAACATTGACGAAACTTTGGAAGTTAACTTAAGCACCACAAACACATCCCAAATCCACCAAAAAGTTGTCCCCAAAGTCAAAAATGTGGAAAAAAGTGAATCGAGTAATCAGGGACCAAGTTAGCAAGAACAAGACAAAAGGCAGAAAAGGGACGGGGGACTTTGTTTCTCGCTGGACTTGAATACCCTAAGTAGGTAAATTTGGGTAGGGGGATTTGATCGTTTGAAGGCACATGACCAATTTGGGCCTAGGAAATGGGGCATGCAAAACAAGACAGGAGCAAAGCAGCCTATTAGGAGCAAAAAAAAAGGGGGTCCCTGCCTACGGTGGGGCGTGTGTGCAAAACATACACAACAGAATGCTTATCCCATGAGAAGAATTCCAATGTTGGGAAACATGGAGAATATCCATCATATCTTTTTCATATGTGATTTAATTTAAATTATGTCATGATATTTATTTCCTAATGAAGGCTAGCAATTAACCTTCTTGCTTTAAAACATCAACCATACATATACCCAATGGATCATAATATGAAATAAAATAGTTTGTTGAAATTTAGCATGGACAAAAATGGACTAGTTTATATAAAAAAAATTGAGTGCAAGGAATACCAAATCAACTTATTTAGTCCAAATAAAGGAATTATTTTTAAGGAGTGTTGTTAAAGGGCCTATAATTTTACCATAATCATGAAAAAAATGCAATAACACCCTATCAAGATGAAGAAACCTTGCAACATTTTAATAGATTTGAGTTTAGACCACCTCTCCCTTACCTCAATTTTCTTAGATCAAGCTACAATCCATCCTATGAGAAAAAAATTCTTAGATACTTTGAAGGCACATTTAGAACTTGCTTAGTGAAAAGGGACTAATCATGCAAAATTTTGAGGGAAATCTCCACATGCTTAAGATAATTTGTCCAACTATGGATATAAATGAGATTATTATTAAAAATATGGAACACATTATTCAACAATCCAAAAATTAGATGAAGCTTTAGTCAATTTGAAGGGAAGCACCAAAACTCCTCGTAACCTTCACGTATTAAGAAATTCATTCTAATAATATCCTCCTACTTGACTCAAATTTGATGACATCTAGAGCAAATATCTAGGTTGGAAAAAATAAATTCTTTTAAATCTCATCCAAAAAATCATAAATGACCATAATAGGGAACTTGTCCTTGATGTTCAATTTATTCAATTCTCAAAAATCAAGGCACATTATCCATCTACCATATTTTTTAGTGATCATTGTCACAAGGGAGGAATAAAAACTAGTATGAGGTTTGATGACACACTAATACATTTGACTGCAAAATACGACGAAACTGTTTGATGAAATATGTAAAATTCGATGTTCGTCGGGTGCTTGTAAAATTTGATGTGTAATTTCCAGTTTTTGGAAAGTTTATCCCCGACGTTCATCGAAATTTTGACGAACCTGGGGTTCGTCGAAATGTCGGCTATTATTTTCGTCGAATTTTCGACAAACATGAAAAATTAAAAA
>VDFB02149735.1:0-26501 GCA_007258455.2 Sequoia sempervirens
CCAAAACCAAACCGATAACTTAGTAAAAAATAGATTTTTGTAGTTTATATTTATAATGTTGATTACATTGCATTGCACATCTTTCAAACTCAAAGCATTGCTTCACATTTCATAACTAATAACTAGATACTGATAGATGACAAAATTTCAATTACAATATACTTTTTACAAAGTCAACCTAAGCAGTTATGCAATTACTTCCAATTGCATAACTAATAACTAGGAGCAACTGCCAATTGCATTTGGTTGTCATGGAATTCTATGAGACCACATTTCTTTGAGGAAGTTTTTCAAATAGTTCACTACCTTGTCTATACTACCACATTTTTCATACATATCTACCAAAGCATTTTGTCAAATAGTTCAAGTGTTTCCTTGTTGCTATGGCTGAAAGCCTAAAACAAGTGCTTTCGAACAAGCTATGGATGCTTGGAAAAAATCTATCAAAAGCATAATAGTAAGCAATATCATAGACAAGGTAGTGAACTCTTTGAAAAAATGCCTCAAAGAAATGAGGTCTCATGACCTGATGGAATGCCACATGACAATAAAATGCTTTTTATTTTCATGGCATTCCATCACCGGAGACCTCATTTCTTTGAGGAATTTTTTCAAAGAGTTCACTACCTTGTCTATGCTAACACATTTTTTCATACATGTCTATCAAATGTTTTATCAAATAATAGTTCATTGCACTTGCTGCTATGGCTGAAATCTAAAAGCAGTGCTTTCAAACAGAAGCTATATGGATGCTTGAAAATCCTATACTGTATAATAGTAAGCAATATCAGACAAGGGAATAGACTATTTGAAAAAAATGTGTCAAAATGTGGTCTCATGGTGGTGGAATGTATGACAAAGAAAATTGTTGTGGATTGTCATGGCATTCCATCACCATGAGACCACATTTCTTTGAGGCATTTTTTCAAACAGTTCGCTGCCTTGTCTATGCTACTACATTTATCATACATATTTACCAAAGCATTTTATCAAACAGTTCTCTTCCTTGTTGCTATGGCTAAAAGCCTAAAATAGGTGCTTCCAAAAAATCTACGGATGCTTGGAAAAAATCTATCAAAGCATACTAATAATCAATAGCATAGAAAAGGCAGCAAATTGTTTGAAAAACTCAAAGAAATGTGGTCTCAGTGGTGATGGAATGCCATGAAATCCATAGCAATTTTATTTTCATGGCATTCATCATGCCATTCCATCACCATGAAACCACATTTCTTTGAGGCATTTTTTCAAATAGTTCACTGCCTTGTCTATGCTAACACATTTTTCATACAAGTCTATCAAAGCATTTTATCAAACAGTTCATTTCCTTGTTGCTATGGCTAAAAGCCTAAAACAGGTGCTTTCAAACAAGCTATGGATGCTTGGAAAAACTATATCAAAGCATAATAGTAAGCAACAAGCTGATGCAATACAAAGATTTCCAAACCACTCAACAACTCAAGGGACTCTTGTCCCAAACTCATCTTGGAGAAGATCAAACAAAATTTTAACATTTCATCAGAAATCTACTTTTCATCCACTCAAATTCTCTTATCATTCATCATTCATCCTTCCACAAATATTTATTCCAATTGACTCATTCAAAGCAAAAAACCATTTTATAAAATTTGATTCAATCAATTAGATCAACATGCATTTCAAAAACACCATTTTCAACAAGGCACTCTTCCATTCAATCAATTCCTTCAACTTGTCCCAAATAGTCAATCCATCATTACAATTGGATTTCAGACTTTTACCAGACCATCAAGCACTGTGAACATCATTATTGCAACTGATACAAATTAGGAACTTGCTCTCTTAACTTTGTTATGACTGAACTTACAATTTCATGTATTATTTTACACCAGGTCTCCTCACTGTCCAATTGTCAAAACAACATATATCACTTCTAAACCCTGTCCAAAACTCCATACATCCCTAACACCATCACTTAGACAACATTATCCCAAAATCAACTCACCGATCACTGTTAGGTCAAACTTCTATTCTCTGAGCAGTTGAGGCACTACTTCTTAATGAGACATTCATTCCCTAAATCGGGTAAACCAAACACACTAGTTTCAAAAACCAAGATCCAAAAAATTTTAAGAGACCTCTTAATGCCCATGTCCTCATATCAAAAACTCATAATAACTTATATTGAATAAATAAGCAATTTTTAGTCTGAACGTTGTCAAAAAGGATACTAAAATAAGCCTGATTTTCAAAGAAGACCCCCTTCAAACATTCCCAAAACAATTAAAACCTCAAAAAAATCATTATACATAACACAAAACTCCCAATTTATCCATTTTTAGGGATTAAAAGACTCCTTTTGACAGTATATTGACAAACCCTTGTTTATAGGGTGAAAAACTCAAAAATCAATGAGGGTTTCCTATATAGGCTACATGCAAACCTCAAAACCTTCAGCCAACCATTGGAACATGTCAAAATAAATATAAAAAGGAATTTGGAAACATCTTCTAACCCATGCACTTCTTCTTTCTCCACTGTCATGCTCGAAACTATTCATTTTGACTAGAAAACTTAGAATTTCCTATGTAGTAGCAGCTCCTTCAAGGTATTCTTGCTTTTTTCTCCACTCACAAACATCAAAACATAAAAAATAACCTATCCCTATCCTACTCCACCAATCTACCAGACCTAAATTGGTGGAGTAGTGTGGAAATGCCTTATACGACTCTCAAAACTCAATGCACAAGATTTCAAACCGAGCCATAAGAAGAATGCTCAAAGAAACATTAAATTTATTGGATTCCTTCCCAAATGGATGAAAACAAATGGTGATTCCCCAACCTACTGGAAAAAATCTAAATTTTAACCCTAAACTCTTTCACAGTCCATACAAGTTAAGAAACAACTGAAAAACACAGAAAATAAGCTAAAACAGGGAACTCTTTGTTAATTTAATTCTTCCAAAATACAATGATTTCTTTGCTCGGCCTTTACAATGCTTTTAAATAATTTTCCAACCATCAACTAGCTCTTTATCTTCCTTGAATGACCTATAACTCATCCTCTTCCTTTATTTTCTTGATTTTCTTGTTTTGTCTCTTCACATTCCTTCTTTTTCTCTCTTTTGCATATTTAGCATTTTGACAATATTACACTTTGTGCTTTTTCATGCCTTGATTACATTTAATTTTGGCATTACATGGACTTAAATACATTTTTGACAACTTATTCTTTTGAAGGCATTACATGACCTAGGTGCTCCTACACCACAAGTTATGGTCTCATGGTTTTTTTTCACATCAACATGATTTGATTCACGTGAAAATCAGCGTGAACCATATTTTGTATTATGGAGCTATATTAAGCTACCACTTCAAAAACCAATGTAACAATGATACAAAATAATGTTTGATACTACAATAAGGCATCAAAATGGCTAGTGTACTAAACAAATTCTTATGATTTATGAATAATGTCGATAACTCTACTCAGTTGGCTTCTTTTTTCAAAATCATACAAATTGAACCATAGCATCAATAGACTCTGTATATCAAGCTATCACAATTCAAGTTACATCAAGCCCATATCACTAAGACATAGCTTGAACAATAGGAGGAATGGCCTATTTCAACATACTACACTCAAACCCTTAAGGGATCAATTCGGTTGAACGTATCTCAGAGTGATTTTGCGTGTTTGGGTGTGAAAGAGGACTATTCCTAGCATAAAAATGCCTACTCTGATGCCTTGGAATAGTCCATTTGGTCACACGAGTTGTAGAACAAAAATTGCACCACCTTGCAACTTTCCACTGTTGCATTTGACTCTTTTTCCATCAACTGAAAACTGAACACCATGGGAAAACCACTCTGACATAATGAAAACTGAGAGAGGTTATTGTAGAGGGGCCCAACACTATCCCATATAATTAGATGAGAAGTTTCTAAGCATCACAGTGTCCAAGTAACCTCATGTTGAAGTTTGCAACCATTTTTCCCTTTAGACCCTTAAGGGATCGATCCGGTTGAATGTAGCTTGGAGTGATTTTTCCTATTTGGGTATGAAAGAGGACCATGCCTAGAATAAAAATGCCTATTTGAATGCATTGGAATAGTCCATTTGGTCACATGATTTGCAGAACGAAAATTGCACCACCTTGCAACTTTCCACTGCTTGCATTTGACACTTTTTCCATCAACTGAAAAATGGACACCACGAGAAAACCACTATGAGATAGTGAAAACTGAGAGAGATTATTGTAGAGGGGCCCAACATGATCTCATAGGATCAAACGAGAAGTTTATAAGCATCATGGTGTCGAGTAACCTCATGCTGAAGTTTGCAGCCATTTTTCCCTTTGGACCCTTAAGGGATCAATCTGATTGAACGTAGCTCAGAGCGATTCCACGTGTTTGGAGTGTGAAAGAGGACAATGCCTATTCATATGTGTTGGAACATTCTGTTTGGTCACATGAGTTGCAAAATGAAAATTGCACCACTTTGCAACTTTCCATTGCTTCCATTTGACACTTTTTCATCAACTAAAAACTAGACACTACGGGAAAAACCACTCCGACATAATGAAAACCAAGAGGTTATTGTAGAGGGGCCCAATGCAATTCCATGGGATTAGGAGAAGTTTTAAGCATCATGGTGTCTGGTAACCTCATGTTGAAGTTTGCAGCCATTTTTCCCTTTAGACCCTCAAGGGATTGATCCGGTTGAATGTAGCTCAGAAAAATTCCACATGTTTGGAGTACAAAAGAGGACCATTCTAGCATAAACATGCCTATTGATGCATTGGAACAGTCTATTCTATCACACGAGTTGCAGAATGAAAATTGCACCACTTTGCAACTTTCCACTGCTTGCATTTAACACTTTTTCCATCAACTAAAGACTGGACACTACAAAAAAACCACTTAGGGATAGCAAAAACTGAGAGAGGTTATTGTAGAGGGGCACAACATGATCCCATAGGATTAGATAAGAATTTTCTAAGCATCATGGTGTCTAAGTAACCTCATGCTGAAGTTTGTATTTTTCCCTTTGGTCCCTTAAGGGATTGATCCGGTTGAATGTAGCTCAGAGCGATTCTGCATGTTTTGGTGTGAAAGAGGACTATTCCTAGTATAAAAATTCCTATTTATATGTGTTGAAACAATACATTTGGTCAGACAAGTTGGAGAACGAAAGTTGCATGACTTTGCAACTTTTCACAAGGCAAAAAGACACCTAACCTTCAAATCTTGCTTCCAAACTTTTACCAGACCTTGGTACACTTTAATGATCTTTATTTTGACATGAAAAAAATTAAAAATTCTTCTTACAACATTTTTTAATTATATTTTACAATTGCTTGCACTAGAAGACCAAATTTGCTTATAAGTGGTAAAACACTAAATCGGGTGTAACATGCAAACCAAAATGAATCGTTACAGGATAAATATATTTTAGGGTACCCATTTTGGCCATTAAAAACATATATAATTTTTAGATACAATTATTTTGGAACACATGCCTACTGTCCCAACTTTTTTGCTTCTAAAGAACCCCAAATAGGCCATTTTAACAAAGAAAGTAGTCTTTAATCATCACCGAAATACCAAAAAACCTCAAATAGTCTTTTTTCATGTGTAAAAACTCTCAAATAAATAAGTTTCAAGATGGAAAATGCCCAACAATACACAAAATCTATAAACTCTTGATTATAGGGTGAAAATCACAAAAATTAGTGAGCGTTTCAAGTATTTCTCTCTAAGAAACCTCAAACACTCCGGACAACACTTGGATCATGCCTTATTATCTCTAAAAATTCTTTTAGAATCATTTCCCTAAACATGCATTCATTATTTCTTCCATACCCTACATAAAACCTCTATTTTTTGATGAAAAACTTAGATTTTGGCTCTGTAGCAGCAACTCCACCTTTGCATTCTTGACTTCCCTGCACAAAATGACTCAACCAAAACAATAAAATAATGTAGACAAGGATTGTAATCTTTCAACAAACACATTTGGATTAGTCCCAAGTAATTTGCAAAACCCCAAGTATCTATCTTGACAATTATCTCCTTTCAACTAAGTCTACTCTAGTAGCCATACAAACCATGTTTTTGGGCTTTATCACTTTAGCTTCCCAAATGAATTCTAAAATAAATGAATTTTTTTGAAGCCATATCAACTGATGTAGAGCAAGGTGGAGGAATACAAATTCAGACTTAAAAACCAATAAACCAACTCAGGTTCATATAGCTAATCCAGCTTCCATAAGGTCAGCACTATAGTCTTCCAATTCACCACTGAACAACTAAAAGACCAATTCCTTAAAGAGAATTGTAAAAAAATTCATTGATCATCCAAATAACATTCATACTTCATCAAGAAGATAGATCCAAGCTTCCACCTAAGATTCATCTGCCAAAGCTTAAAGAAACATCAAGGTATCATGCTCAAGGGCTACAAGAACTAGCCCAATTTTACAAACAAACCCACCTTTAAAATTCTTGTCATAACAAGATCTCCTAGACAGTCACATATTGTGCTTCAAAACCACAAATATTCTAGTCAAATACTTCGTACAAGTCTGCTAACCTGCTGCTCCAATAAACCCTCATTTTCCCTCCTAAAATCTAGGGTTTCTCAAGATCTTCACTCAAACAGCCACAATTCACAAAATCAAAACCTAAAACATGTTTCCCTAGGTCTACTCAGACCTTCCAACCCTTCCTAAACTCAATCCCAACACAAATCTATGAAGAGACAACTTGAAACCAACATTTTCACATAGAAACTTAACATTTTCTACCTAGGCATCGTAAGAATTTGAACTTAAAGACCCCCTCACAAAAAACTTCATTCCACACCTAATATCAATGCATGAAAGTCTTCCCACCAAGTCACATGGCTTTACAGTAGGTGGGAAGACAAAAATTACATTCTTTTAATCACAAAATAGTGATAAATCTATTACATGAGCTGCTACAGAAAAATCAGTATTTCTCCCTCCAAAATGAATATTGGAAGCCCTAAATGGAAGAAAATGGAAGCTAATTCACAATACTACATAAAAACATGAATGAGAAATCCTTCTAAGAATGTACGAGTCTGTACAGGTGAAGGAAACTTTGAAAATACAATAAAATCAGGAAATAGAATGAAAAATCAGAAATAAAGCGTGAAAACTCTAAATCAAACATTAACCAAACTTTCTATATTGAATAATTAGCCTTGAATGGACTTAAAATATTAATTAAAATGTCTCTTGATCTTCCCCAATGCATATGCTTTCCTTTTGAACTTCTGTCTTTTTGTCTTCCAATAAAATTGCTAATTTTGGCTTTTGGCAGTTTTACAACTCTTGCATTTTGCAATTTTTCAATACTTCTTATGTAAATCTTTAAATACTCCTTCCTAAGACTCACATTACATGATAAATGGTTTGTAAAGCCATTATTTAACACAAATAACCCTAAAACACTTAAATTACAAGGTTCACCACATGAATCCCCTTATTGATCAACTTCTTTACATCATGACTCAATTGACCTAATACATACAAAAATGGTATTGAATCCTTATTAAATGAAATAGAATGACCTCAAACCATCTTAGAACACCCTAAATGATCAAATGACCAAATAATAGAAACCACAAGGTTTCATGTGTTGAAAATATGGAGTTGGTGCCTGTGCTTTGGATAGCATGATTTCCAACAATATACAATGTTCACAAGGCCTTTTTGAAGGCATATCAACCTCCTCAACCGACTACAACCACTTTTCAACTTCTTTTACAAGTGTGACCCTTCAACTTCTAAGTATTTACAAAATGACAACTTTTGGTTTGACAACATTACATTGTTATGTGCAACTTTTGACATATTGGTGTAAATGACTCCATACCTAAACTAGTGACCTTATGATGGCCTTATTACATCATCTTAACCCTTACATTACCAATTTACATAAAATTTCAAATTTAGGCCATTCAAGGCTTCATTACACCAAATTGACAACATGCTAACATGACATTGCAACTTGATATCCTACCAACCCAGATTGACTTAAAACACTTCCTAATGGTCCTTGTGACCTTATTACAACATTCTTCATGGACTACAAATCAAAATTTACCACTTGACCACCTTGTGGTCCTAATTGTACTTGGTACTCCTACACAATAAACACCCTACTATAAACCCACTCCACTGATCTACAAGCCTAATTCAATGGAGTATGCTTTATTTCTTTACTTGACTCTCAAAACCTCAAATTGAAGGTTCCAAACTAAATTTCAGAAAATGTGCTCTAACAGTGGAAAAACTCAATGGATGTTCTTCTATATGGACTCAAAAGAAAACTAATTCTCTGCATTGTCTTAATCTATAAAGCACAAGGCCTAAATCTATTGTACAAGCAATACAAAGCTAAAAAAATTGAAAGAAAACATCAGAATTTATGAATAGGGAACTTTTATTGCAAGATTTCATTCAAATCAGAATTGAGATTTGTCAAGATCATCAAAACAAGGATGTTGCATTTCTTTTTTGGCTGAGATTCTCTTTGATGGCTCAAAAATCACCATTTTCTACAAGGAGGGACCAATCAATTTTTACTAGTTTAGTTATAGATACGCAAAGGAAAAGAATAAAAAGAAATAGCTCATCCAAAATAAATGGAAGGCACTTATAGATAGGCATGGTAGTATCTCAACTTAGTCATTCTTGGTCATACATCTTCAGTGGGAGTTCCAAGATACCTATTGCACACAACACCTCTCATGAATAGAATTTCTTGAAATTTAAGATGCTCTTATAATGTCTATGTCATAGGTGGTCATGATAAGGTTAAATTCAAATTAATAACTTGAAATTTCCTCACCAAGCTTCGCACACACTTTTGTAATGGCTTAAAATCATAATTGAGATTTGTCAAGATCATCAAAATAAGGATGTTGCATTGATTTTCTGCTTGAGATTCTTTTGGATGGCTCATAAATCTAAATTTTATGCAAGGGGAAACCAATCAATGTTTGTTTGGTTACATACAGATACACAAAGTAAAATAAGATGATAGCATTGGCATCAACCAAATTGACGTGGATGGTTCATTGGATTAATTTGTAAGTATATGCACAATGTTTCTTATTAATTTATACTTGGATATGTCAAGTATTGCCTCATGGTCAGACTCACGGACCTTCCACAAGGTCTTGTTCAAAGGTCTACCCCCATATTTGGTCAAATGGACATTGGATACCACGACAAGGTTTGAGTAATGAAGAATCTTACGATTCATGTCAAATTCCTCAAACAACC
Organism: Sequoia sempervirens; assembly: GCA_007258455.2. NCBI lineage: Eukaryota > Viridiplantae > Streptophyta > Pinopsida > Cupressales > Cupressaceae > Sequoia > Sequoia sempervirens. The sequence continues at coordinate 9,302 of VDFB02149735.1, forward strand.
AATGTTTAACACTCTTATGTGGGTACCTTCTCAGCCACGTTCTAGTAACAACAACTAAGCCTATAGGGTATTCAATGTTTTCTCCATCTATAATTGGGGCTTCCAATTTCATTTTTGCCTCAACACAATGACACAAGTAATAGTTTGTACCCTCTTCATTGTCTTCATCTACAATAACTATATAAACATGCCCTGCATTTATATGTGTGGCATATCTCTTGAAATTAGTCAACATTATGAATACAGTACAAAGTAAGAGAACAATATGGAATTTCAAATACTAAGCAAGTAGATATATTACCTGGTTGAACGAGATCTAATACATGGTCAAATTCGACCGATGATTCCATTTGTGTTAGTTCTAATGCCATCGGAGGGAGATATGTGTGAAGTGGGCTAAGATAACTTGTCAACCATTTGTCAACCCACTCCCCTAACTCACAATCATTCTAGGCTTGCATTGTACATGAAGAACAAAAGCATGCCATCTTACATGTATCCATACTCCATGAACCTGCATTTGAGCTAAGGAAAGAGTGCAACTCACTCGATCTTGTTAGTGTACAAAAATCCTCATATGGTGCAATTTTAGTATCATCCATCAACCAAAAAAATATATGAATTGATGTACCTTCATTACCTAGACCCATCGAAGCATTACACAACTTGACGATTGATCTTGCACCTTTCAGCTGATCAAATTAGGATCTAGACTGATTGCATTTGAATGCTTAATGTTTACAAATCATGAAATCCAAATTACATAAAACAAAATTAACACATTAACATGTGAATTAAGTAGAAATACAATGCATGCATACATTATTGAATTATCCATTAAAAATTGAAGGTGAAAAGAACAAAATTCAGAAGGAAGAAGAGAGAGAGAGTGCAAACAATCTGATAACGGAGCTCACCACAAATGTGACTATGTCTCAGGGTCCACTCTAGTAGAGTGAGACTGATCTGATTAATCTCCAAAAATCAGTTACAAATGCACCAAGAGCACTTCGGCAACATGACAATACTCTGACTTACAAAAAGGCTCAAAATAATCCCCTTAAAAAATCTCCCTATTTCTCATAGCTTCACCACTTCAACTTGAAAAATATGGATCCCAAGCTCACTCCTAAACTCCCATTTTATACATCAAATTTACCAAATATGGTAGAAAACCATCTCTCCCAATTTTACACAGTAATATTCAAAATATTCCCCTCATTTTAACATAAATATAAATTAAATCACATAAAATAATTTTAAGCCCTTTGTTGTTTCATTCCCAGGCTTTTGTTAACCTAGAAGATTTTAATTAATCCTTAAAAGGATAATTGTTATAAAATTTAGAGGGTAGTTGTTATATTTTAAGCATTCGGTTTCAACTCACTTCTTAAAAACAACCGATGCCAATAATATATATAGATTGTTTGGTGGCCACCAAACCTCTTAGAAGCCTGGACATCGCGAGTTCAACTCCCCAATGGTTAACAAGTTTTCAAGAATTTGAATTGACAACTAAACAAAACCAATTGGCGACAATACATAATAATGCAAACCTTGTTTGGTGGAACGGTCTCATAGGAATCTCGCAGATGAGAGGTGGGGGTTTCAAATCCCCCCACTTACCCTTTTTAATCAAACAAACACAAAATATTGACGATGAAGGGAGAGGCCACGTATCGTGCTAGGAGGGTGCCATGTGGCGAAATTTAACTAGCTGATTCCTCTAAAGTGTCTACCGACATGAACGATGAGTGGACTGCCAACGTGGAGGTTGACTGTGTGTACAGAATGTACGAATGCGACATGTGTCCCAATATGATTGGCCCATACAGATGATTCAACTGCCACGCGTCCCGCTCTAGTTTTTCGACATCGAATTCTATACCATACGGTCTGAATGATGATGTCATCCATTGAACCATCAAGTCAACTAAAGTTTGACTGCCAATATCTCAAGCATACGACATCGATTTTTGACAAAATGAACATTCCCATAATTGTCTCGATGAGCTCTTCGATTTGAAACTGCTTCTGTAAATTTCCAAGACAATCATTTTTTCCACTTTCTAGATGCCCCCTGATGGTAGTTTGACCCAAGGTTTGACTGGCAATAACTTGTGCAAACATACTCCTTTTTGCCCCATTCAAGTTGTGCTGGAATCAGGACATTGAGCTCTTTCTAATGGTGCTGAAATATGGAGTATTGGAGACACTTCAATTTTTGGTGAAATATCCCCCGAATTAGGCCTCCCCACTAGAGAACTTTTGGACCTCCAAAAGTGGCATTTATTTAGACATTAAGTGAGGACTTGGCCTCCCCACTTGTCCTGTATCCTCTATACATCTATATACCTGGCTCATAAACACAATGAAGACTGCAACAACATTGTTGATCATAAACATCATTCTATCACTTCCATAAGCATCTACATCAACTACCGTAGCCACTAACCAACAAACATTGACTAGCATCAAGCTGAACAATAATGTAGATATGAAAGAGAACAAATCAACAACATATCAATCTTCCACAACAGAATCATTTTTACCCAAGGGACCATCAATGCTTTCAATCACCATTCCCCCATGTTGTACTATGGGTGCATCCTGTGACATTTGACCCTGGTTAGCCACTCCAAGTTCTTATCTAGAACCACTTGTGCTGATAGACATGAGAGTTAAATCTTTACTTGCATTAATTACCCTCTTTAATTTCCTTGTGTTTGTAAAAGAACCACCAGTCTTAGTCTTGTGAGAATGTACAATATACTGAATGCCATCTTTAAACAAATGATAATGATTCTATTCCCTATAGAAAATAGCTTTTCGATCATATAGATAAGGGCTATCCAGAACTATCCCATAGATATCTAGTGGAACCACATCAAACTGTACTTCATCCACAAACTTACTAGTGACTGCGAATTTTAAAGTGCATTGTCTAGTTACTTGCAGCTTATCATTCTCACAAATCTAGCCTAGTGGATAAGGTTTCTTATGCAATGTAGTTTTTAATCCCAAACCCCTTACAACATATCCAAAAATTAAGTTAACTTGAGAACCACTATCTATGAGTGCATCAATCTTAATGTTCTTAGCAACAACCCTTAAATGAAATAGCTCATTCCTTTTCTTATCTTTAGAGACATCATTAACTTTAGAAGTAGAAGCACAACTATCAAAGGAAACACTGGAATAAGGATCCTTACCTTTCAAACCCATAGTTGTTATCTTAATTTCCTCATCAGAATCATAACCAATATCCATAACAACATTTGTGGTTTTCTCCTTACCCTTTTGTTTCTAATTTTGTCTCTGAGCCCAATTAGGCTTCAATTCGGGATGCAACTTCCAACAATGATCTTCATCATGACCCTTCATGTCACAATGAGAGCAAGAAAGCTTGTCATCCTTCTTGACTGTAGTTGTCTTCTTTCCTTTCCTTGTCTCTGAATTCCTAGAAGATTTCTTTACAGAGTTATCATTATCAATGAAAGAACCCTTTCCCATTGACTCTAAGTGTGTATTTTGAATAGACACTTCATCCAAATTATAAGGGTTCAAAACCAAAATAGAATGTATAAGATATGAATGAAGACCTCCTATGTACTTTAACAAAGTATCATGGGTGTACAAAGGTACATTTAATGCAATAACCTTCTTTCTAAATTCATGAGTGTACTCTTGGACAGTTTGACCTTTCCCTTATTTAAACACTTGCCAATTCATCATTAATTGCTGCATGTGACCTAAGGGATAGAATTGATTTTTAAGAGAATTAATAAATTCTAACCAAGATAAATTGACTCTACCATGCTGTGAAATTTCTGCTCTAGTCCTTCTCTCCCACCAGGTGAGAGCTGAACCTCCCAACCAAAGAGTGGCTTACTCAATCCTAGAAGCATCATCAAAAAGATTTTGAACTCTACAATAAACTTATACTTGTTGAATCTAGTCATCTAGTTTTTTAGCATCTAATTCACCACAATACTTAGATAGTTCAAATTTAACATCCAATTTAAGTTGAGGCTTATTTACACCCTTAAAAGGATTACCAGAAAGAGAATGTGTAGAAGAAGAAGGAGAATGAGGAGAAGAAGGAGGAGTAGATGGAGGAGATTTTTGGGGTTCAAATTACCACCTCCTGATTGCTTCTTCTTACTTTTACTGTCTCCATGATCTTCTTCACGTTTCAGGCTTTCTTCCCTTTCTTTGAGTAGCATCTCCAACGCAGCTCTCATCTGCTAAAAAGCTCTTCAAAACTCTAGCTCACTGAGCTCCTCAAGTACCTCCATTCCAGACACAGACATCTTCAGAAAAGTTCTTCGCTTCTCGATCTTAGGATTAAATTCCTCAAGCTTTCCTTCACCCTTCTGAATCCTGGATCTTGTTAGCATTCAAACCCAATTACAATAATAGTCACCAAAAGCTCTGATACCACTTGATCTGATTAGGATTTAGACTGATTGCATTTGAATGCTTATTGTTTACAAATCATGAAATCCAAATTACATAAAACAAAATTAACACATTAACATGTGAATTAAGAAGAAATACAATTCATGCATACATTATTGAATTATGCATTAAAAACTGAAGGTGAAAAGAATGGAATTGAGAAGGAAGAAGAGAGAGAGAGTACAAATGATCTGATAATGGAGTTCACCACAAATGTGACTACGTCTTCGAGTCCACTCCAATAGAGTGACACTGATCCAATTAATCTCCAAAAATCAATTACAAATGCACTGAGAGCACTTCAGCAGCATGACAATACTCCAACTTATAAAAAGGCTCAAAATAATCTCCTTAGAAAATCTCCCTATTTCTCACAGCTTCACCACTTAGACTTGAAAAATCTACGTCCCAAGCTCACTCCTAAACTCCCTTTTATACATCAAATTTACCAAATATGGTAGAAAACCATCTCTCCCAATTTTACATAGTAATCTTCAAAATATCCCCCTTATTTTCACATAAATCTAAATTAAATCACATAAAATAATTTTAAGCCCTTTGTTGTTTCATTCCTAGGCTTTTGTTATCCTAGAAGATTTTATTTAATCCTTAAAAGGATAATTGTTATAAAATTTAGAGGGTAGTTGTTATATTTTAAGCATTCGGTTTCAACTCACTTGGTAAAAACAACCGACGCTAATAATATATATAGATTGTTTGGTGGCCCAACGGCCACCAAACCTCTTAGAAGCCCAGACATCACAGGTTCAACTACCCAGTGGTTAACACATTTTTAGGAATTTGAATTGACAACTAAACAAAACCAATCAACGACAATACATAGTAACGCAAACCTTGTGTGGTGGAATGGTCACGCGAGAATCTCACAGATGAGAGGTGGGGGGTTCGAATCCCCCCACTTACCCTTTTTAATCAAAAAAACACAAACTGTCGATGATGAAGGGAGAGGCCACATGTCATGCTAGGAGGGTTCCACATGGAAAAATCTAACTGGCTGATTCCTCTGAAGTGTCTACCAATGTGGACGATGAGTGGACTGCCAACATGGAGGTTGACTGTGTGTACAGAATGTACGGATGCAACACATGTCACAATCTGATTGGCCCATATAGATGACTCGATTGCCATGTGTCCCACTCTGGTTTTTCCACATCGGACTCCATACTGTAGAGTCTGAATGATGACGTTAGCCATTGTACCATCAAGTCAACTAAACTTTGACTGCCAATATCTCGAGCATATGATGTCAATTTTCGACGAAACGAACATTGCCAGAATTGTCTCGACAAGCTCTTCTATTTGAAACTACTAGCAACGATTTCTAGGACAATCATTTTTTCCACTTTGTGGATGCCCCCTGATGGCAGTTTGACCCAAGGTTTGACTGGCAATAACTTCTGCAAACAGACTCCTTTTTTCCCTATTCAATTTGCATTGGAATCAAGAAATTGAGCTCTTTCTAATGGTGCTAAAATATGGATTATTGGAGACACTTCAATTTTTGGTGAAATATCCCCCAGATCAGGCCTCCCCACTAGACAACTTTTGGACCTCCAAAAGTGGCATTTATTCAGACATTAAGTGAGGACTTGGCCTCCCCACTTGTCCTGTATCCTCTATACATCTATATACCTGGCTCACAAACACAATGAAGACTGCAACAACATTGTTGATCATAAACATCATTCTATCACTTCCATAAGCACCTAAATCAACTACCGTAGCCACTAACTAACAAACATTGACTAGCATCAAGCTGAATAATAATGCAGATATGAAAGAGAAAAAATCAACATATCGATCTTCCACAATAGAATCATTCTTACCCAAGGGACCATCAATGCTTTCAATCACCATTCCCTCATGTTGTACTGTGGGTGCATGCTATGACATTTGACCATAATTAGATACTCCAAGTTCCTGTCTAGAACCACCTGTGCTAACAGACATGAGAGTTAAATCTTTACTTGCATTAATTACCCTCTTTAATTGCCCTGTGTTTGTAAAAGAATGACCAGTGTTAGTCTTGTGAGAATGTACAATATAATGAATGCCATCTTTAAACAAATGATAATGATTCTTTTCCCTGTAGAAAATAGCTTTTCGATCATATAGATAAGGGCTACCCAGAACTATCCCACAGATATCTAGTGGAACCACATCAAACTATACTTCATCCACAAACTTACTAGTGACTACAAATTTTAAAGTGCATTGTCTAGTTACTTGTAGCTTATCATTCTCACAAATCCAGCCTAGTGGATAAGGTTTCTTATGCAATGTAGTTTTTAATCCCAAGTTCCTTACAACATCTACAGAAATTAAGTTAACTTGAGAACCACTATCTATGAGTGCATCAATCTAAAGGTTCTCAGCAACAATCCTTAAATGAAATAGCTCATTCCTTTTCTTATCTTCAGAGACATCATTAACTTTAGAAGTAGAAGCACAACTATCAACAGAAACACTGGAATTAGGATCTTGACCTTTCAAACCCATAGTCGTTATCTTAGTTTCATCATCAAAATCAAAACCAAGATCCATAACAACATTTGTGGCTTTCTCCTTACCCTTTTGTTTCTGATTTTGTCTCTAAGCCCACTTAGGCTTCAATTTGGGATGCAACTTCACACAATGATCTTCATCATGACCCTTCATGTCACAATGAGAGCAAGAAAGATTGTCATCCTTCTTGACTGTAGTTGTCTTCTTTCCTTTCCCTATCTCTGAATTCTTAGAAGATTTCTTTACAAAGCTATCATTATCAATGAAAAAACCCTTTCCCATTGACTCTAAGTGTGTAGCTTGAACAGACACTTCATCCAAATTACAAGGGTCCAAAACCAAAATAGAATGTCTAAGATATGAATGAAGACCTCCTATGTACTTTAACAAAGTATCCTTGGTGTACAAAGGTACATTTAATGCAATAGCCTTATTTCTAAATTCATGGGTGTACTCTTGGATAGTATGACCTTTCCCTTGTTTAAGCACTTTCCAAATCATCATTAATTGTTGCATGTGACCTAAGGGATAGAATTGCTTTTTAAGAGAAATAATAAATTCTAACCAAGATAAATTGACTCTACCATGCTATGAAATTTCTGCTCTAGTCCTCTCCCACTAGGTGAGAGCTGAACCTCCCAACCAAAGAGTGGCTAGCTCAATCCTAGAAGCATCATAAAAAAGATTTTTGAACTCTACAATATTCTTCTACTTGTTGAATCCAGTCACCTAGTTTTTTAGCATCTAATTCACCACAATACTTAGGTAGTTCAAATTTAACATCCAATTTAATTTGAGGCTTATTTACACCCTTAAAAGGATTACTAGAAAGAGAATGTGTAGAAGAAGAAGGAGAATGAGGAGAAGAAGGAGGTGTAGATGGAGGATATTTTTGGGGTTCATCACCACCTCCTGATTGCTTCTTCTTGCTTTTACTATCTCCATGATCATCTTCATGTTCAGGTGTTCTTCCCTTTCTTTGAGTAGCATCTCCAACGCAGCTCTCATCTACCAAAAAGTTCTTCGAAACTCTTGCTCACTGAGCTCCTCAGGTACCTCCATTCCAGACATAGACATCTTCAAAAAAATTCTTCACTTCCCGATCTCAGGATTAAATTCCTCAAGCTTTCCTTCGCCCTTCTGAATCCTAGATCTTGTTAGCATTCAAGACCAATTGCAATAATAGTCACCAAAAGCTCTGATACCACTTGATCTGATTAGGATCTAGATTGATTGCATTTGAATGCTTAATGTTTACAAATCATGAAATCCAAATTACATAAAAAAAAATTAACACATTAACATATGAATTAAGTGGAAATACAATTCATGCATACATTATTGAATTATGCATTAAAAACTAAAGGTGAAAAGAACGAAATTGACAAGGAAGAAGAGAGAGAGTGCAAATGATCTGATAATGAAGCTCACCACAAATGTGACTACATCTCCGGGTCCACTCCAATAGAGTGAGACCAATCCGATTAATCTCCAAAAATTAGTTACAAATGCACCAAGAGCACTTTAGCAGCATAACAATCCTTCGGCTTATAAAAAGGCTCAAAATAATCTCCTTAGAAAATCTCCCTATTTCTCACAGCTTCACCACCTAGACTTGAAAAATCTATGTCCCAAGCTCACACCTAAACTCCCCTTTTATACATCATCAAATTTACCAAATATGGTAGAAAACCATCTCTCCCAATTTTACATAGTAATCTTCAAAATATCCCCCTCATTTTCACATAAATCTAAATTGAATCACATAAAATAATTTGAATTCCTTTGTTGTTTCATTCTCGGGATTTTGTTATCCTAGAAGATTTTAATTAATCCTTAAAAGGATAATTGTTATAAAATTTAGAGGGTAGTTGTTATATTTTAAGCATTCAGTTTCAACTCACTTGGTAAAAGCAACCAACGCCAATAATATATATAGATTGTTTGGTGGCCCAACAACCACCAAACCTCTTAGAAGCCCATACATCACAGGTTCAACTCCTCAATGATTAACACATTTTTAGGATTTTGAATTGACAACTAAACAACACCAATCGGCAACAATACATAGTAACGCAAACCTTGTTTGGTGGAACAGTCACTCGGGAATCTCGCAGATGAGAGGTGGGGGGTTCGAATCCCCCCACTTACAACTTTGTAATCAAACAAACACAAATTGTCGATGGTCAAGGTAGAGGCCACATGTCATGCCAGGAGGGTGCCATGTAGCGAAATCTAATTGGCTGATTCCTTTGAAGTGTCTACCGATGTGGATGATGAGTGGACTGCCAACGTGGAGGTTGACTATGTGCACAAAATGTACGGGTGCGACACGCGTCACAAACTGTCGACGGTGAAGGGAGAGGCCACGTGTCGTGCCAGGAGGGTGCCACATGGTGAAATCTAACTGGCTGATTCCTCTGAAGTGTCCACCAACATGGATGATGAGTGGACTACCGACGTGGAGGTTGACTGTGTGTATGGAATGTATGGATGCGACACATGTCACAATCTGATTGGCCCATATAGATGACTCAACTACCACATGTCCTGCTCTATTTTTTCCACATTGAATTCCGTACCATATGGTTTGAATGATGACATCAGCCATTATACCATCAAGTCAACTAAACTTTGACTGCCAATATCTCAAGCATACGACATCGATTTTTGATGAAACGAATGTTGCCGAAATTATCTCGACGAGCTCTTCAATTTGAAATTACTTCTATCAATTTTTGAGACAACCATTTTTTCTACTTTCTAGATGCCCCTTGATTGTAGTTTGACCCAAGGTTTGACTGGCCATAACTTGTGCAAACGGCCTCCTTTTTCACCATTCAAGTTGCACTAGAATCAGGACATTGAGCTCTTTCTGATGGTGCTAAAATATGGAGTATTGGAGACACTTCAATTTTTGGTGAAATATCCCCCAGATCATCAACTATGCACTGTCTTTATACTTTAACTCCTCTCGTGCTAATTTTGTTTTCTTGCATGCTCCCACACTGTCATGCTCCCCCTTTCCATGTCCAGCCTCACAAAAGTTCCACATATGTTGAACACCTGTAGTGAGATGCATCCTACACATCCAGTAGAAGATGTGTGTGTTCTTGAACTATGTTGCACAATTATCTGACCATATTATATGCTAACTGTATGATATTCCCCTCTTATCCAAATGAATGTAGAACATCTAGAAGAAACCTTGTACGAACTCTAGAGAATGTGTGCAATCATCACTAATATAAAAGTGATACTCCCTCAATAGCTTCCTTTGGTCCTTTGTACTATCAACTACATGAATAAATGAAATGTGCACAAATATTGAAACTTGTGTGGAGTTGTAATACTATGAGCGCACCGCGTTGTCTATAAGTGTATTGTCCTTTAGTTGCTTGTTACCTATCTTTACCAAGTGGAAAGAGTGTGCCATAAGCAGTTGTCCAGCATGAGGCCATGGCGGGTATGCCTTCCATACTCATACACTAGATTCTCATGAAACATGGACATAAAATGATACACTAGAATCTTGTCAACAACCAAATCACACCTTTTTTCTTGAGACTCATCTTTTGTAGCGTATGCCACTATTTTATAATTCCCGAAATCTACTAGTTTATACCCCACCTCATATGTGCTTTCCATATGTTGACATACTCGCATTCGTTGCAAGCCACCGCAATGCTCGCATGAACCATCCAAGCATGTCTCATGTAGAATATTTGGCCATCCTCTATTTGACATAATTTTTTTGATAAGAACTCTCTTGAAGATTTTGGTGGGGATTCTATACCACAATCCTGCAAAACATCATTAGTATGCAAATCTAAACATATAGAACGATAAAATCATAATGGTTATCAAATTCAATATGTAGTCTACAACAACAAGTAGTGCATGTGTGATTTATCTTGACATAAAAATGTTTAATCATTTCAAATAATCTCTGAGAAATACTAATTTGAGGATAAGTATTTTGAAATCTGTGAAAAACTTGGGATTAAGTCATATCCAAAAAATGCTTTGGATGTGGCTCACGGTTTCGACTACTAATTCTCCTTCTTATGACATCCATTTGATTCGAATATGGCCTTGTATTATTCTTCCAATAATCTTCAATTAGTGTTCTCAATGCTTCAACAACTTTTTTATCTTTGTGTGGCAGTCTCCCTGAGAATGCCCATAATTCATTTGAATCGGTGCCCTCAATTCTTTACCACCTTTGAACAACTTTTGATCATGTTTTTCTACTAATTCCCATTTGTTCACTTGTATTTTTAATGAGGCGAGATCTCTTTGTTTGATAGCTTACCAAAGTCGATGTAATGACACATCCGGTGACACTACTATCCTTTGAGAATGAGGTCTTACCCACATTCTCATCTGTTAGTTTTATCCTTTTAACAGTCTGTTTCTTCGGCATGACAAATAATTTTACCTATTCAAAAAGTGATAAGTTTTCAAATTAACTAATTGAAAGCTTTGGAAGCATACACAAAGAAATTCCATTGACAACGTAAGGTTGTAACATGACAAACTGGTGTAGGAGCACCTAGGTCATGAAATTCCTTCAAAAGGCTAATTTGTTCAATTTTTAATGTTCAAGTAAATATGATGAGTGAAGGTCATGAAATGATGAATTTCCATGTATTTGCATCATGAAATAGGTCAATAAGTGATATTATTGAAAATTTTCTTTTTATAACAAAAGTTATCAATTATTGTAAAAATGTAAAATTGCACAAAAGCAGGAAGGTGAAGAGTCTTTTTTGTGGAAGGGCAAGGATGGGTTGATGAAGATGAAGAGGTAGTTATTTCAACTGATTTATACACCTTTAAAAATCATTGTAACCTTGAGAAAGGAAGATCTTGTATCCCAAAACTCCATAAAAATCAATAAAAAAACCTCTGCTCAGTTATTTTGGAAAGATTTTCTATTCTTTTTTTTAGGTTGCATAGTTATTCAAGCATTCTAAGATTTGATTCTTGTTAGGGAAAGGGACTTCTTTCATTCTTGAAAGTCTTAGGAATTTTAATTCAAATAATCAAGAATTTGAACTTCATTTCCTAAGTCTCGGTCTGTGGTTTCCTTAGAATTGTTTTGAGAGTCTAAAAAGTGATTCTTAGCCATTCCACAAAAGTAGGGCTAGTAGGTTGGTGGAATGGATCATATTTAGTGTCTTTTCAATGTGAAGATGTGTGTGGCAAGGGTAAATAGAAATAAGAATTCGGGATACTATTGCATGAACAAAATTTTAAATTATGTCATTAAAAAAAATGGTGTTTTCAAGTAGGGTTTAAGTGAAGATAGGATGATGGATGTGTTGATTTGAGCAAAGATATCTTAAATGGCTAGGATGATGTTTGATTGTAGGTCTAGCGAATAGAGATGTTTGATTGTTTTTTCTTTGAAGGGGTAAGTTGAGTTGATGAGTGCTTGTTGTATTGTTTATGACAAGAACAAAGTTGAAATTTGATTCTAAATATGGTTTGCTATATGGAGATGGTGAATTGGCTACTGATAGCCTTATAACTTGAAATGAAATAAATGGATTTTGGTTGAATGAAAAGTAGTTTTGGATGAATTTAACAAAGTTTTCATAAATTTATCTTCTCCTGATTTGATTTGGGAAGGAAGTTACCTAAAGAAATGATGTTGTTGAGTGGCTTGGAAATATGATATTGCATCACAAACAAACAATTTGATCAACATGGAATAAGCAAAACAACAAAAATGAAACCAAGCCATAATAGAATGAAAGAAAATGTACAAAGATTTCACATACCTAAAAAAGAAAAGTTTCAAATGGAGGAATTCTACCCAATTATGCAGCCTTTGCTTCTTCCTTACTCAAACTCCTCAAAAATTTGACTTCTACAAAAGCTTGTTCCCGTCCAAATTTCAATTTTATATCAATTATCATTGTAATTCAAACTTGAATTGATATTATATGCCTCTCAACATGAAAAATTTTCTATTTCATGACAAGGTGATGGAAAGAACATTCAAAAGGTGGTGGAATCTCAAAATCATGCATGCACACTTCACTCAATCACCAAAAAGCTATTTTTGTCGAAGCACACACAAAACTAGGAGAATATGCAGAATGTGGGCTGACATCATGGGTATATTGTGATTTTTTACCATTTTTAGTGCAATAAAAAATGAGCTCGCATTATTTAATCCTAAAAGGACATATCTCTACTAGTTAATAATGTGCTTGCATTATGATAAATTTGGTTTTTTAAGCTTTAGATAGTACATTTATAGGGTAGAGGATTAAGGGTAATAGGCAGAGAGCTAGAGGGAGTGAGAGAGAGATACCTGAGAGAGGGAGATACTTGAGAGAGGGAGATACTTGAGAGAGGGAGAGAGAGAGTGAGAGAGATAAAGGAGAGACCGGCTAAGGGTAGAGGGTAGAGGGTAGAGGATCTAAGGGTGAAGATTTTAAGGTTTACAATTAAGGGTAGAGGGGAGAGAGATAGAGGGAGTGACTGAGAGAGAGAGACCTAAGAGAGGGAGAGGGGGTAGGATGGAGAGGGTTGAGAGAAGGAGACAGAGACCTAATAGAGGGAGAGGGGGTAGGAGGGAGAGGGTTGAGAGAGAGAGACCTAAGAGAGGGAGAGTGAGTAGGAGGGATAGGAGGTAGGAGGGAGAGGGTTGAGAGGGAGAGAGAGAGACCTAATAGAGGGAGAGGGGGTGGGAGGGAGACCTAATAGAGGGAGAGCGGGTAGGAGGGAGAGGGTTGAGAGGAAGAGAGAGAGACCTAATAGAGGGAGAGGGGGTCAGAGGGAGAGGGTTGAGAGAGAGAAACCTAACAGAGGGAGAGAAAGTAGGAGGGAGAGGGTTGAGAGAGAGAGACCTAAGAGAGGGAGAGCGGGTAGGAGGGAGAGGGTTGAGAGAGAGAGAGACCTTATAAAGGGAGAGGGGGTAGGAGGGAGAGGTTTGAGAGAGAGAGATACATAACAGAGGGAGAGGGGGTAGGAGGGAGAGGGTTGAGAGAGAGAGACCTAAGAGAGGGAGAGTGAGTAGGAGGGAGAGGGTTGAGAGAGAGTGAGAGACCTAAGAGAGGGAGAGTGGGTAGGAGAGGGAGAGGGTTTGAGAAAAAAAGAGATGCTTTCTAGAGGGAGGGTAGGAGGGAGAGGGTTTAGAGACATAAGAGAGGGAGAGGGGGTAGGAGGGAGAGGGTTGAGAGAGAGAGAGACCTAACAAATGGACAAGGAGTAGGAGGGAGAGGGTTGACCAACTCTCTCCCACTCTCTTCCACCCTCTCCCACCCTCTCCCACCCTTTCCCACCCTCTCTCACCCTCTCACACCCCCTCCCACCTTCTCCCACCCTCTCCAACCCTCTCCCACCTTCTCCCTATTAGCTCTCAAAAACGCAGGTTTGAACCACGAAAGGTTGCCAAGCTTTCACAACGTTTTAGGGTAACAAACAAGGCCAAATGAATTGAACCTTCTACTCTTCAGGTGCTACTAGACCTAGGCGGGTGTACCTATATGAGTGAGGTAGACTTGACTTATTCTTATCTCTCTTGAAATGTTTTTCCCACAATGGATGATGGGAGTGGACAAATAAAACTGGAATTTGGTATAAATTATATAACAACATTAAAATTAAAACCTAATATGTTCGGTTAACAGATGTAAAAAATGAATGAAACTAAATGATAAAAATACAGAGACTAGTTAGTGGGTATGCGGAGTCAAATGAAATCTTAAATAAATAAATAAAATTTGGCAGAAACTCAAATTGTTTGGCATATGTTTTAGTTTATATCTTGTATAAATATGCAATACTATGACTACCAAGTTCTTCTTAATGATCCAAATGAATCTCCCTGATTGCTATGATCCATTAAAAGGATTTAATCTTTTCTTGAAAGAGCCAATCAATCAACCACACAGATACAAAAAATGTGCACTGATAAACTGAATATAAACTTGTTACATAAATTTAAATAACCAGAAAGCATCAATCTTGGAGACAAATTTAGTAATACTTTCAGTGAGCACAATAGACAATTGACACCAGAAAAATGTCATCACATCAGAAATTCAATTGAAATCTCCATTGTTTTACAATCATGCATCATAGTCTCAAAAAAAATTTGTATCCTACTATATTTTTTTTACTCTGTCTCTCCTCTTTGTTGCTGTCAAAAATGGGTTTTATATATCAGCCACATGAAAAGTCTTGTCCATTCACATTCACATCTGGGCAGTTATTTCATTTGAGCCTTTACAACTATTCATTAGACTCCCGCAAAGACATTACATAGTTTTACCGATGTTCAATGTCTCACTGATAGTTATTCCTTCAATCTCAAATATATCGCTGAAACTCTCATTGATGAAAACCATTGCTGTGACTTATGGAGTTGGCAGGATGTCCCGCAGCTCACTTCATGTCTTACCAAAACATCTCCTTAAGTTCACTTTCTGATCGCCATGACATAGCAATTTTCCTATCAATGAACCTTCATTCAGTATGATTCACATAGCTCTCACCGAAGAAGCCAGTCTCATCGAATGTATCTCCAAGTTTGAATATTGCTGCTATGACATAGGAGTCGGTAAGACTTCATGACTTCATTCCAATGGCAATGACGGGACCCACCTTCAATAGTATTGGTGAGACCAAATAGATACTACATGAAATTTCACTGATGGCTTAAGTGTGGTCGATGTAACCCTTTGTATCCTAATCGATAAGACTCTTATGTGTTCGATATGACTCTCCTCGATAATTATTGTCTCAATGATAAGTTCACTTTTATTTTTGATCGTTATGACCTACAATGACTAGCTATGAAATATAGGGATAACCACTGTCTTGCCGAAAGATATCCCTTTATCTTATGTTTTGCTATGACTTTTGGAGGCGGGGAGAGGTTTCATAGAATACTTTGTGTCTTACTAAGATACACCCCATTGTATGTTTTCCAGTCAATGAAACATATTTACTCTCTCCCCAATGAAACACTTTGGTGAGACATATGAGTCGGCAAGACTACATAACCTCATCCCAAGAGTCATTTGATATAATCCCCTTATGCTTTGTTAGCGAGACCAGGTGCATTCACTGAGACTTTATTCTGATAACCTTTAGTCTGACCGATACATCATTCTGTGAGCTAGTCGATGAGACATAATACATTTGGCAAGACCTCACTCCAAAGACTTTTGGTTTGGCTGAAACGTTTGCTTGGACACCGATCAGTAAGACAATATTATTTCGCTATGACTCATCCCGATGAAAGATTTCTCACCGATATGTCATTCTATCGCTGAAACAATGAACTATGTCCTGCTGATGGGTGTTTGCATATGAATTTGAATCAGTGTGACATCTCTGAAGTCTTGCCAATAGACCTACAACAAAAGTATATTAGCAAAAAAAAACATTATGGATTGGGGAGACCCTCACCATCTCTTGCCAATATGGATTATATAGTGAAATATTCATGACTCGATGGATTCTATGGGACCACATGGCAAAATATGGGAAAAATGTTATGAAAAGAGGATTTCTGTGTCTATGGTAAGGACTCATTCATAAACTCATGGGTATGAACAACTTGTAAAATTCTAAGAATTTTATAGTTCCAACACTCCCACCCTCTCTCCCACCTTCTCCTACTATATCCCACCCTCTCCCACCTTCTCCCCCCCTCTCCAACGTTCTCCCACTCTCTCCCACACTCTCCCACCCTCTCCCACTCTCTCACACCCTCTCCCATTCTCTCACACCCTCTTCCACTCTCTCCCACTCTCTACCACCCTCTCCCACTCTCACACCTCTCAGCTATCTCACCCTCTTCCACTCTCCCCCTCCTCACCACCCTCTCCCACTCTCTCACACCCTCTCCAACTCTCTCCCACCCTCTTAAACTCTCTCCCACTCTATCCCACCATTTCCAACCCTCTCCCACACTCTCCCACTCCCTCCCACCATCTCCCACCCTCTATCCCACTCTCCAACTCTCTCCAACTCTCTCCCACCCTCTCCAACACTCTTTGACTCTCTTCCACTCTCTCCCACACTCTCCTACCATCTCTCCCATGTTCGTCTCTCTATTTATTCATAACGCACTTGTGTTCTAATAAAGTTAGTTTTTTTAAAACATTTATAGTGTACACCCACTCCAATCCACTCCCACCCTCTCTCCCACCCTCTCCCACCCTCTCCCACTCTCTCTCACCCT
>VDFB02149737.1:0-18010 GCA_007258455.2 Sequoia sempervirens
ATTTGGTTGGATGAAAGAGATATACAATTAAAACCTTTCTTCACAGGATCAGAAGATGAGTCTGAAATACAAGCAATTAAGAAATCAAAGCTAAGCACAAAAATAAAAATGATGCTTTAAGTTCAAGCATAGCCTCAAAGCCAAAGATCAAATTTGTGGTCAAAGGTGGTAAGAAGGCTAGGAAATCCACAGAGGCCCAAAAGGAGCATGTGCAATAAAATGAACATGTGCATGAAGAGGGGCAGATTGATGAGGAGGATTATGAAGTAGAGATGCTTCCTAATGAGAATATTCTTGAGGAACCACCTATCACCTCATCCCCCATTGATAATGTTGTGTCTACTTCCGTCCCTCCTCCTATGACCACATCTGCACCCAATGTCCTTGTTAATCCTTGTCCCTCAATAATGAGTCTTTGTGGCACTTGTTGTTTTGATTCATTATGTGCATTCTTCTCCCATCTCAAGGTTACCTTTTGAAAGCCCAAGACAAGGTTTAGACAATGCGACTAGTTCTCCTATGTCATTGCCAAGCTTTTCATCACCGTCTTTTGATCTCACATCACACTCTGATTTGGAGCAATTTTTAAATGATTATGTGAAAGTCTCTAGAGCTGAAATTCCTAAGGTTATTTTGACTAACACCTCTCCCATCGTGACTACAACCTTTTAGGATACAACTACTACATCCTATCCACTGGATACACAACTTGAAGAGAGTTCACTATTTCCACCATGGTTCTCTTCACAAGCACCAAAGAGAAGGAAAGAGGCCATCTCTCCTGATGAATTAGAAAGAAAAAAAATCTTTCATGGATGCTTTTGACAAAGAAGGTAATAAGTATGCAAAGATAGCTCAACCTCCCTCTAATAAAACTAATGAAAAGGTAGACCTTGCATAATACTCTGCCACAATGGTTGACTTGGGTAAAGTGACTCATGATAGTGCAAAGGAAGATGTTCAATCAACCTTAGATTCTCTCATTGAGAAATTTGACAAGGAGAAAAAGATGAAAGATTACTTCAAAGCTAAGACAGAGCAACCCAAGTCCGTGCTATAGAAGATCACTCAATCTTCCGAATCCATCAAATCTAAGGCAATTGTAGTTGGCACTGAGAATATGATCATTCAAAAGGTGGAAAAAGTACATGCTAGAGGCTAAGTAGTTGGTGAATATCTTGACTACTTGATCGCATTGGGAACATAAATGCTAGGGTCAACCATGGGAAAATTGGAAAATATGGAAAACTTAAGAGCAAAACTGGATGACATTGTGAATGATTTCTCTCAAGAGAAAGAAGACATGGAAAATAAAGTACAGTCTTGGATTAAGATGAGGAAACTTAAGATAGAAAAATTGGAGGAGTTTGGGATCATTCCCAACTAAGACATGTACATGGAAATTGAAGAGTCTTTGATTCACAAAGACACAATTCTCACCAACTTGCTTAATGATCTATAATCTGCACAAGAACTTGGTGAAGAACATGACTTGCAATTGATAAATAAACTTGAAGAAATTCCATGTAAGCTACGAGATGACAGTCAAAAGCTACTTCCCCCAAACAATGTGGTTCAACAATTTATTGACATGATTCAGAAGGAGTTTGAAGACCAGGTGTTTTCAATATCACTAATGGATCGAATTTTTGATCTTCAATTATCTTTGAGCAATTTGAAATAGTATCTTGGGTGACATGAAAAAGGCTACAACACTGTTAGAGATTTAGTATCAAGAGCCCAATGAATCATCAAGCATACGTCAGTACCAAATAATGAAGTACAAACAATCTTGAAGAAATATGATTATTTCTTGATGCAAAATGTTGAAGAAGGTTGACCATGCCTTAGATTAGATTTCAAGTTTTTATTATTTACAATTTTTTGTAGTTAGCCAAAGACAATTTACATGTCATTTGTCAATTTGTAAATACATGTAACAACTTTGGAGTCCTCCAATAATTTTGGACTCCATCATTGAATAAGTCAAAGTAGTTAGACTTTTTCCTAGATTAGCTCTTGGATTTGACCTATAAATATGAGAGAGCTCATTTATATTTTGGATTTTGTAACGAAGTGCTGCCAAAATTTTGTATTCCAACTTTGAAACTTTGAGTTCAAATTGCATATCAATTCCAATCAATAAAGAAGGCGAATTTGCATACCAACCTTTGTTTTGGATCAAATTCGAATGAGTGAGAATATTCTTATGTCTTTCTCACTGATTTATCTTATTAATTGATTGGATAAGTGGTATTTCCTTATGTGCGATTGGAGGGAATTCAAGCTAAGTTTTATAGACTTTGTGTTATATGATTTACTTGAAGATTGTGTGTGTGTGCTATTAATATCTTTTGGTGAAGAATTGTCAAGACTTTGAGTTTGAAATTATTCATTTGGTAAGTGGATATTTTTGTAGCCTTGATTGAAAGACTTTGTGCTCCAATTTACATCACCAATTATTGAAGAACTCTCATTGAGAGCACCAAAAATATTTTGTGCTTTCATGTGTTTTTTGGTTATGCTGGTATTCTTGGGTTATGCTTATGTTTAATTGAGAATATTGGGAATTACTGCTTAGGTTTATACTTAGAATTGTAAGGCATTGCAAAGTAACATCGTGGAACATTGTAAACACATTTTTTGAAATAAGAGAAAATGATGAATGTAACACAACCCCTACATGGTTAAAATAGTGTATATATTGTAATGTCTAGAATAGTTTACATTTTGTTCTAGTAAGCAGTAGGAAGGGAACCTCCCCTTTTTGAGAGGAGATATTTATCTCATCATAGCTATGGTTGAAATTCACATTTTGTAATCCGCAAAGGGACTACCGAATATTCATGCAACAGGATGTGAAGGCAATCATATCCTAAGACCATGTGAGGGTTTTCAATCATGCTTCAAAGTTGTGAACATAAAAAAATTAACTTTCCTAGACTATTGAACCTGAAGGTGTGCATAAATGAGGTTGATCAGGTGAAACAACACGTGGACATCAAAAAAATCAACCTAGGTTCTTGCAAGGATCCATTGAAAATACCTTGATACCAATTGGAGGTGCTGAGAACAAGTTGAAGGGATAGTAAAATTGCTTCCTCCATCTTCCTACAAGACCAAGCCACCGAGAAAGAACATTATGACATTGAAAGTCCACAGTTGCTCTTTGAGGGCCATCACACCACCCATACCCATTGGTATGAATAAGAGAACATCAAAGTCTATTAGTGTGGATCTAGGAGGAGCCTCTCAAAATGGAGCATGAGATGTTGGCGGATTTTCCTAGAGAAAAGATTAAAAGACGTCTACTCCCACACTTCTAGTTAAATCACTTCTCTCCCTTAGAGCTCCTCATTTTGGTTTATAACTCATCACAAGGGCCAAGTGAACTAGATCAAATCCTTTCCAATTCCACTCATTCTGAAGAGAATTGGTTTCACTTTTCCTCTGAAACTACATAACTTGAGGTACAAGAATTTAGAGTATTCCCAATAATACCAGAGGATCATCCTTATTAACCTCACAAAACACTTATCAAAACATTTCCCTCAAAACTATATTATGGATTAAAGAATGATTTTAGTTGAACTCACAATCCATTTTTATAGTAAAATTCTAAGGTTAACCCAACCCTTGATCAAATTTCCAATGTTTGCTAACTACACCTAATCATTACATATCCAAAATATATGCCAACTTCCATCTAGATTCTTGAAGAGCTTTGAAATATTCTATCATGAACAATCACTTAAATTATACTTCTTCAATATTTCTCAAATATTCACTTACATGAAAAATTAACATCATTCATTATACTTCTCCAACCATGTCACATACTCCTCTTTTGAAGGCTGCTTGTGTGCCAAAACCTTCACCAACTTAACAATTACACAATGTAAGTATGCACTGTGTACCATGCATCAAGAATTGGAGGCAACATATACTCCTCAAGGGATTTGAAGGCATTCATTTTTTCCTCTAGTATCACATCAAGTATACTCTAGAAAGATGTGATGTCATTCAAGAGTCTTGTCACTTCATATGCACCATAATTTCACTTAGAAATAACAATGCAAGATCAATATCACCCATTATACTTTTCTAACCATGCAACATACAACTCTTTTTCTAGCCATTTGTATGCCAATTTTTTTCCACCTTACATGTATTTGTTGTATACCTTGCATCCAAAAGATATTTTGTTTCCTTGGTCAAATTATCAAGGCTTGATTCTAATTTCAATAGCCTACCCAAACTAGCATTGCACACAACTAAATCCAATTTATCACTAAAAATGATGCAGAGCTAGGAAGATTCAACAACATATCTCAAAAAACTTCAACAATAATTCAAAGCAATCTTTGTATAACACATGCTATTAGTCATTCTATATCACATTGGAAACATAACTATGGCAGCCCACAATTTAATGCAACGAACAATCATTAATAACTTCCACAAAAAAGATAATGAAGACAATCTCTCCAGTACAATTTAAGAAAGCATAGTTATAGGCCTTTCCTCCAATTTGTATGAAGATCCAATGGTGGAAAAGAAAGTTATTGCATTTTTTCCAAAACTGCAAACTGTAGGTAGGGTTCAGACCTACCCTCACAAAAATGGTCATAACTTATTCAAATCTTAATGAAATTTGATGAGAATTGAAGAAAATTAAAGTAGATTCACATGGAAAAAAAAAAAATTGGTTTAAAATCCAAAATATATACTTTACAATCCGTGCCATCACTTTTTTCAGACTATAAGTCCTGCACAATATTGTTAGAATAGGGCAGTCTCACCAAAATAGTCATATCTTCCACAAAACTCAATAAAATTCAATGAGACAAAAAGAATTGGAAACTAGAAATAGATATATTTCCATCCATACATGATAATCCATTATTTGTATCCATACCAGGCCGTACAAATCATAACTTCATCCTGGAAACAATGTAAAAATTAGAAAATGTACACAAAATTTAAGGTTGCCATTCATCAAACTTCAAAAATAGTGTCTCCAACCCCCAATTCAAG
This sequence comes from Sequoia sempervirens, assembly GCA_007258455.2. Classification (NCBI taxonomy): domain Eukaryota; kingdom Viridiplantae; phylum Streptophyta; class Pinopsida; order Cupressales; family Cupressaceae; genus Sequoia; species Sequoia sempervirens. The sequence goes on from VDFB02149737.1 coordinate 5,038, forward strand.
TTTTTGAGGGTGTATTTATACATTTCCAACCAAAACCAACCATTTTCAACTACCTTTTGGTTAGTTTGTTAACAAAACACCTTAATGAAACTTCATCTACCTAATTTTGCACTTTTGACAATTTTTACAATATGGAACAACTTTAAACATTATTTGACAAATGACTTAAAATATGACTTCCTAAGACTTAAAAACCTCTAAAATGGTTTGATAAACTTTATTATAAGATCCAATACAAAAAATAAAGCAACTATTTACAAATGGCTTCATGGAGGCAAGAAATCAAACAAGTGCTCCTGCACCAAAAAAGGAGAGATGTAATTAAGGCACGAGAGTTTCTATGGAATCTTAATTTATAGTCATTCAATGATTTCACCTCACTACTATCATCCAATTTTTTTGGAATCAAACACTCTTTAAGGGCCTCAAAAGAACTAAGTTTTTCTCTTAGTGATATATTGAGTTTGATTTTAAAAGAGATACCATTCAAGAGCCTTGCCACATCCTGAGTACTTAAGAATTCAGTAGGATAACTTGGATCAAACCTTGTATGGATGAACAAATTTCCCATTATTTGTATACATGGAATCCACATGCTCAAAATATCTCTCAAAATCATTTCATTCTTGACATAGCCAACATATGCATTTCTCAAGTTATTACAATTGGCACAGGCATCAACAAATTTATGGACAACTGATGACCAAAATATTTTATGAGTAAATCAACAAGATTCTTACTCCCTTTGTCTCTTGCAATCTTCTCTACTTCTTTACTTTGCTTAAGTTTCTTCTTTGATTATGTAATCCTTAGCATAAAGGCATCCCTATCTTGTTGGGAAATGTCTCCTAAGATAGCTTTTGGATTTGCAAGATCTAATCTCAGGCTTTGAGGGGGAGTGCTCAATGACTTTACCCTTCAACATATTACTACAAAAAAAATGATTTGATCCTTTTACAAAATTTCAAAGTCATATTGCAGGTTTTTGGCTACTGCTTCATTGAAAAAAGTTATTATTACTACTAAGGATGTTACTTGGGAGTAGTGGTATCACTTAGTCTTCTGAAAATTAGGTTACTAGTAAGCTAATTTATATCCATTGCTACCTAGAGATTACTATTTTTAGGACTTGTTCAATTTCCCATATGGCTAGGGTTTCAAATTTAGTATTGAATCGAGATCCAAAATATAGCTAATAAGCTTGGTCTTTAGATGCTAGCACATCTTCATCAACATCTTACCTCCATCTTCTCTTGCCTTTTCCTCTTCTTTCTTTCCTCCTCTTCCTGCAAATGCCTTCTCAAATTCTCCTCCACCCTGATTGCCATTTGATAACATTCCTCTATCTTATTTTTTATCAAGAGAGTTTTGAACTCCTTAGATTTGACAAATTTATCATTAGTTAGGAATTCATTGCATGTCATTGCTCTCACATATTGTACAACCTTACCTCCTTCACCAAGGCTAGGCAACATTCTTTTTGGAGGAGCATGAAATAACTCAAGTCTTTAAGAAGAAGTAATGGTATGCTAGACTTCTTCCATTTCAATATTATTTTCTCCAATTTCCTTAGTAATAGTGTAGTCAAATAAGGGTTGTACCACCTCTTATTGCAATGATTCCATTGGAGGGATAACAACTCATGCACCTTTAGGCACCACCATTGGTAATTGAGGAGTTAGTTGCTCCACTTCTTTATCTTTTTGATGCACTTCACCTTTGATTAGTTTTTGAACAATTGATCTTGTAGTCAATAGGGTGGTGTGAGACCAAGGGTAGCAACATTAACTAACAATCTTTGTATTCTAATGATGGGATCTTTGATCTAACCAAAATATCCTTTGTACTCATTATCTTTCTTCTTTCTACTTCCTTCTCCAATGAGGTTTTTGAACCATTTATCCTTTCTATCTTGGACTTTAGCATCAAAAGTGCAATTCCTAATAAAATCTTCCAACTCATTAAATTAATGCTCATATATAGACTTTCCAACTCCTTTTTGATTTGATCAATAAAATATTCAAGGTCAAAATTCCTCATTTTCTCCATTCTCATTTTGTAAACTTGTAGCTTAGGTTCTCGTATTAAAAATCCTTCCTTCGAAGCAATTTTAAAGTCTGAGAATAATATTGTTGATGTGAAGAATGAACCTTTCTTATGATTTCTCAAATGAAGCTTATCAAATGTGTTCAACTACTACATTATTTCAAGGAATGCTACCATATCAAGAACACATCCAGGAAAAACATGTGGTTCAACATTCACACCATATACCTTCATGATTATTTTTCTCAAAAGAAGAAACTAGTCACCCTAATTATGGTCATATCCTTTCTTTGGTTGGCCCTCTTTGGGTCTTATTGATCCCATGACACTGTCAGATAATCTCCTATTCTGATGGCCCAATAGTCTCAAAATCACCTCCATCTACAATGGAGGTCCCATATGTGAGTCTATCCTTAAATAGGGATTTGATATCCATTAGGGGTTTGATGTTTTAGCTATAGAGCTTTGCCCCAAAATTTTCTCCCATAGGACAACAAAATATGGTAGAGCATTGAGCACCATTTAAAATAAGGAATTCCTTTATTTTCCTTGAAGAAGACTAGTTCTTTGTGAATCCCCTCAACAATATAAGATGCATAGTCAAAATATCTGTTAATATCCCTATCATGAACATCGATAGCCATCATCATTAAAGGGATTGAAATTTGAGTTTTGTAATCTATTACCAATGCCTAACATAATGCATAGTATGCGATTCTAAAATATTCCTCAAATATGTTTTCATTAAATAGCTCCAATTCATCCTTTGTAAATTAAGAAAAAGATTTCTTTCCATGGTGTGGCAACCACTTTATCTTGTAACTCAATTTGTATCTTCTACCTTGCTCAATTCACCAAAATCAATTTGAACACTCACCATGGGGTTGAGGTCGAAAACCTCTTTGATCAACACTTTATTAATCACTAGTAATGGATCACCCTTACAAATATTCAACGTTTTGGAGTTTGCATCACATGCTCTATAATTAGCATGGATCAATGCCATGTTCACAAAGATATTGGGGACAAGCAAATTTACCAAATCATAATTCCAAATGTTAGAGATAGGATGCTCTACATTTCTATGACCATAACACTACTTGAACCAATTCATGCTTGGATTGAGATAGCATCCATGATCGAATTGACTCTATCATAAATTTTCTCAGAGATAATTTGTGTGCCTTGGGTGTGCTTTTCCATTTTGTGGAACCAAGGAGTTGACCTAACAAGTCTTGCTCTAAACAATACTTTTCTCTAATTCTCTAGGAAGTACTTTGACTCATTTAGCAATTTAGTGGAACTAATGGTAAAGACCTCTTAAAATATGGCTATAAAACTATATTAGCCAACAAACACCATAATACCTCCAAACCATAGCAATTAGAAACTCTTACTAGCATACTTTTTTTTAACATACTCGTATTATCAACAATTGAAAATCTACATTTTGAATCAACAACAAAGAATCTCACCACAATTCTTCATTAAATCTCTTCTCTTACAACTTGAAGACAATAATTAGGTTGAGGAAATGAAACATACCTGTCACCCTTTGCAAATTTGCTATTAATGCTCATATGAGCAAAATAACAAACTTAGAGTGTGCCATGAGCCATTTGGTCCTTTAAAAATTGAATGTGGACCATCAATCTGTTGAATAAATTGGATAAACGAATAGCACACATCTTTTCCCTTAGTGCAAAAGATTTTGAAAAAGCAATTTGTGAAGTTGCATTGTGAGGAGAGTATGCACTACAATAAGGATATGACATATTGTGCTATCATTTGCTATGTTTTGTTCAATAATAGTCAATTCTCGAGCCCAAGAGAAAACACAATGTTACTTGGGCCCAACTTATGTTAAGGACATGTATCTATAGAGCGCATCAATGCAAACATGGTCTGGGAAGATTGCTTAGAAATTATTCTGAGAAAGGCTTACAAGTTGCAATAAGGGATATCCACTTGTCACACCACTTGGCGAGGTCTACTAGTATTTAGGACCATGAGGAGGACATGTGTTACCAAAGCAAACTAACACAAAATAATGCCCCAATGCTCGATGAGTAGTTGCATTATAAAGAGTGAATGCACTACAACCATAGCCTTCCATGTAGACAATAGGTGAGATCCACTAACATTGTATGATTGTATGAAAAAGGCACGAGTGATAATCTGGATGAGGGGTTGGTGAAATAACGACACAAGAGACACTAATAATACAATGCTTGTAGGTTCGACCAGTCATCAAAAAATTAGAACCATGAAGCATACAAACATGAGTCAGATACTATAGGGGTTTCAAAGATTTTGGTAATCCTCTAGAAAATTTTGCAAGGCCCAACACACTCATTGACACTTGCCTCTACCTTGTGTATAAATTTGGATGTCAAAACTTTGGTCTATAATAGAACTTATGTCATTGATCTACATTCATCTGACGATCAAAATTTATTATAATATTATAAGTACATTGATATAAATTGTAATTCTAGTCATCCTTTTAAATTATCATTACTATGAATATTTTGCACCAACAGTGCATCAAACGTATATATTTGGTGGGATCTGTTGATAGTCAAACCAATGGTTGGGGACACATGTCATTATAGCACAAGGGTGCAAGAATATGCTTTGATGCTCAACTAGAAACTGCACTATGAAGTGCAAGTGCGCTGCAATCGACACTTGACACATAGGCAACAAATGAGGGCCACTAAAAGTTGAGTGCATAATCAATCAGTGGTATCGTAAATATTTATCATGGAAAAAGGAGATAATCGACAATTAGGGTCCGACGAAATAGCAACCTGGGAAACATCATCATAACAACTTAAAGCATTCTCATAGGCTAAACTAGTCATTGATGAATTAAAACCTTTAAGAACACAAACAAATTGGAAGCCAAGGGTTTTTAATTTTTAGGATTTTGGTAAATCCTACACATTATAATTTATAAGTACAAAAATTGAAGGTTCATGTTAGGGCACCTTAGCTCTAAAAAATCATATGTAAAGTGTAAACTCTTTTGTTTAATATAATATTATAATATGGGTTATCAATGTAAATTGAAATTTTTGTCATCCTTTTAAATTTTTGTCTTATTATCTATTATTTTTCATTAATAACATAATTCTTGAGGCAACCATGAAGCGTGCAAGCATGAGTTGGATAGTAGAGGCTTTAGAACTTTTGCTTACCCTACAAGATCCAAACACTAAAACCTTAAATTTTTTTGCAAGGGCTAACACACTCATTGACACTTGTCTCTATTTTAGAGTCTTTATGTATAAATTTGGCTATGTCAAAACTTCAGCCTAGATTAGAACTTATGCCATTGATTTGATTGGACAATTGAAACTTATAATGCATCAATGTATATTATAATTATAGTCATCCTTTTGATTTTTTTAATCTATTTTTCAAACAAGAGGTGCAAAGCACTTGAAATAAGATTATATTAAAATATATGAAATATTACAGAAAGACCTAGTCCATGGCCAAATACAATGTTGATGATAAAAAAGCCATTAAAACAACCATGACCAAAGGAAAATAGTAAAGAACACAAAAAAATACCTTCACGATGTAGACTCCAAAGAAAAAAGCTTTAGTGGGGAATTCTTAGTGATAACTCCAGTGCTTGTTCATTATTGTTGTTGCGAGCATGAGCTTGTTCAAAATTTTCAACAATTTCAATGTTAAAATCACATTTAAAATCATTTAATTAATAAGTATTTTATGGTTTCACACTTTTAACATTGATCATTTTCAAATCTTTTATTATTTCCATTAACTTCTTGTTTCTTGTTATTTATTGACCAAAAATAAGGTATTATTTCATCTATATAGTCATTAAATGAGTCATACCTAATCTCAACTTCATTTATATGTGAATTTTGGTAAATAGATTAAGAAATTTCACCTTTACCATGAAATAGTTTGTATTCAAAGTTAAAATAAGATAGAGTAGTGATCTTGAATTTCACCATTTTTTCTTTTAGAAGTTGGTTCAATTGATGTATTCTTTGGATAATTTACAACTTCTTATATTGCATCTTCTTGCTCTATAATTCTTTTATTCTCTTGACAAACTTCAAGCTTGTACACTTTTGAGAAAGAAATTAGTCTTTTCAAATCCAAATCTAACCTTGTTAGAAAGGTTAAACAATTAATTTCACCATGCTTTGTAGTATCATATTTTGCATTTTCTTGATAAAGCAAAGTTGCACAAAATCTCTATCCGAAATCCACTTACACACACAACACAATAATTTCATATATATTTTTACACTTACAAATTTATTATTTTCCTATAAATTAAATAACTTTCTACCAACACACCTAGCAACCTATACAACTCGTATAAATAAATTGTTGTGCTCCAAACCCTTATTTGCAGACATTCAACACAAAGGCAACTTCTGTATGAAATTGCTCCAATGGAATTTGAAGGTTTTCGTCCCCAAATCTCAAAGCTTTAGCACACTGTCGATTCTTGGCTAGAATCACACTACCTTTTAGATTTTTCATTCATTAGAAAACCATTGGTGTTTTTGTCCCTCCAGTGAGAAATCTAACCACTGGCACAAATCTCCAACAAAGAAATAAACAATATCCAAAATACTCCCAATGAGCTCACAAGACTCTATATAACCTTTTTGGAAACTTTTCCAAGAATATAATATAAAATCTCTTTATAAATTAAGTAGACCTTATTACTCCAAAAAGTGATTTATTTTTAATTTCTTAAACATTCTTGATGCATAAAGTCACTTTATCACACCATCCAACATTAAAAACTTTTCATCCTCTTTTTGAAGAGCTATTATACTAAGGTGCCCATTACATTATTTTAATTAAATTAGTAACCTTAGTAAAAATAATTAAATTATAACCCATTAATACATAAAAGTTGCGAAAATTGTCAAAAAACATTGAACTTGAAATTTGACTGCACTAGAATGATACTGATGATGAATAATGAGAATTGGACCCAACTGGGTGACTTACTATTAATAGATACTATCTCTAAGAATCTTAGAGAATGCACCAGAAGCTGAAAATAACTTCAAAAAGTGTCATATGAGTCCCTTAGATCATATGAGCTCATTGATAACATAAAATAACCCCTTTGATAAGGTTGACACACACTGAGAAGGTCAGAGCCAATTGTAGTGCAAGAGAACCCAAAAATGGGGACATTACAGTCTAAAAGAACCGTGTATCCAAACTTTCACCATTACCTTTTTTGATCTTCCACAATTATCTTTGCATTTGCAATAGCATTCTAGAGTAACTTTTCACTTATCTCTTTTGGAGAGAGTGCCTTGTATCCCTACAACTATTAATGTTCTCACCAAATACTCCTAGTAAGGGGTGGACCTTTGCCATGTTGAAGGGAAGGTTACTGTAATACTAAAAAAAACGTCTTATCTATTTCTCTGTGCACCTCCTTGTTCCACATTATACCTTGACATAAAAGTGATGTTCTAGGTATGTTTCTAAGCACAAAACCCTTGTTATTGGGCTCTACTCAAGCTATAGATGAAGTGGATGTGCCACATATAGGTAGACCATGACCGAAGCCCACAACATTATAATTTCTATCTGTTATTGAATTAGGTTGAATGATTGTTATGATTGGTTGCATGCTTGCCCTTTCTAATTTCTTTTCAACCAACAATGTAATGAATGCTTGCATCTCTCATTTTGCTTTTTCTAGGGCATTACCACACATCAAGACATCATAGTTAGGAATGTCTACAAGCTTCCATTAAGCTTTTTTGTGCATAGGAGATTCCATTACAACATATTTTCAAGTGAGGTCACAACTTTCAACAAGTCTACTTTCAATAGAATAACTTACACTTACTATGTCTAAACTTGATGTGGAGTTGAATGCCATTGTATTCTAACTTGGCATATTAATAAAGACAAAAACAAATAGCATTTAAAAAATACAATAATTTGAAATGTAAAATGTAAACCCCATGTTTTAGTAAAAAGAGAAAAAATATCATTGATAAAAAAATGTATGTAAATTATTAATAAAATTTTACATAAATTGAATTCATTCCATTTAAAATTGTAAACCCTATGTTTTAGGATAATTAAAATGTAAATCATAATAAAATTTGCATAAATTGATTTCAATCCATTTAAATTGTAAAATGTATATGTTAGAAACATTTTATATGCTTTGAAAAAAGAATATGGCTCAAATTTGTTTTTTTAAATTTGCTATAAAATCAGTCCGAATGCTCAAATATTGTTGTAGTCTTTCCCTTTAAATGTGTAGGGCTTATAGAGCCAAAAAGAATCGTGTCTTTCAACATTCTTTCATGTTTATTAATTTTTTTTACAATGGTTTTTTTTAAATGTAGGCAAGTTTTGCTTCAAGTGCAAAACTTGACAAGCAAACTCTGTAAAAACTTTCAAATACTTTGTGACTTGTTGAGCACTCAATAAGTAGTTAATTGTGAACAATATATTCTACCTACATAACAAAACCACCAAACGCCAAATACTCAACAAGTAGTTAAATTGTGCAATGAACAATATATTCTACCTACATAACAAATCAACCATAGTATTCTACATATCTAGACAATGGTATAAAATAAATATAGGAAACACATCTATTGGGGCATATCTTGCAAATTAAATTTCAGGTATAAAGTACAGTTACGAGGCAGGAAATAATAGTAAAAATATTAAACACCAGTGATATGAAAATTAGATAACAGGCACAAGTTTCATAATCAAAAGTTTACAATTCCAAATGATTTATTTTGTACATTTTTTCAATGTTGTGGAGACAAATGCTCCTCAATCTTCATACTCCTTTCAGGCATATTAGAATACTTACTAATGCTTCCTAAGCAAAGTGGATTACCTATAAAATTACTTTACAATCATATGAGAATTTATTCAAAGAATGAAGAGCATATAATGACAGATATAAATCTATCAAGGTGGATAATAATGTCTATTATTATCATCCCTGCAGCCGCTGCCCAAGATCAATATTCCTCCTCTATGCCATAACTCTCCCCAAAATACTTATCTACCAAACCATTTGCCATGTTCCGGATCTCTTCATTCTCATGAAACTGAAATAATTCGATTGCAGCAATTCCATCCTCGGCTTCCACAAGCCTTGGACCTTGACCATTTGGTAATGACCGCATAACCTACAAAAAGGGTCTCGAGCAAGTCAAGTTTAGCCACTCTATCCTTGAACTATACTTGTCTAATACTTTTGACAATTGTTGAAGCGTAGGAGATGCATAGGAGGCAGCGTGGCCAAAAAAATAGGCAAAACAATACATCCAATTTTTTATTCGGCAGATCTATGCCATAAAGCCAACATGAGTATATAATTAAAAGCACAATATAATAGAATAAGAACTGCAGCCCTCACACGTGTTCAAAGTCTGATTTGGAAACCAAAACTACAAAATCTATTTGATACGTTGGAATTAAATAGTTTCTAAAACTTAGATGCATTGGAAGTATGCATTCAGTTAAGTAAATCCGGAAGTCAAAAGAAAAAAAATCTCTCCATGTCACAATGCTTGTACAAGCACAACTGTTGACTCACAATGTGCAAAGTCTGAAATATTTACTTTTGTCAATTGGTCAAAATCCATAGGGTGGCAAGGCATACTATTGAATACTTTTTAAAAAATGTACAAAACTCTAGAAACAGGTCAAGCCTCTAGAGTATTGCGAGAATCCCCTGCAGCATTGAAGCTGACAATAAACTACTACTAAGCATTGCTAATCTTGGTTTGTCAAACGCATGATAGAATGCAAAATAATGCAGGGGTAGCCTCGTGAAGTACATGTTCTGTAATCTCTACGTAGCATAATAGTACATTTCCATACACACAAGGCATATTTACCTGGATACCAGTACATAGATGAGAATGCCATTAAAATTAGGATACATAAATAAGTGAAAACTCACCCTCATGAAAAGAAAAAAGAAAAAACAGATACCTAATGAGACCATAAAAACCTTCAACAGATCAAAAAGGAGAATAGAGGTAACACTAAAATATCAAAATGATACTAACCATAGGTGCTAAAAGCCAAAGAGTTAAGTTCATGACACATGATTACAAGCCAGTAACATAGAAAACATAGCTTAGATAGTAGCATGCAATCCAGATCTTCAGGGGTTTGTCAAAATAGAAGAAGAGCTCACTCTCAAACTTTGGCACCAATAAAGCCAATAATAGGGTCAGTGGGTGTAAAAGCAGAATTGTGAGTGGTCTTACCTCCTTTAGTTTGTTGGTCATTGAAGCTACAAATGGCAACCTGAGCAGCTTCGACTACCTTACAGATTGATATATTCTCACCCGTGCATTCTTCATCAAGGATTATATTAATGTGGCAGTCATTCTCAGGAGCTTTGCTTTCTTTCTCTTTTACATTTGGCTTTTTGTATGTTTTTCTTAGTAGCAGCACCCTCTCTCTATTAGAAGTTTGCAGGTGAGTTCTGATATCTTTGAGGCATTTGCATTGACAATAAGAAAGGGATCCATTTTTAGTTTTTACAAGAATTCTTGAACTTCACCAAAGGTTCATCATGGAAGCAATTTTAGTGCCCCAAATGATATTAATTCTAAAGACCAGCTGTCGGTGCCAGAGTAAATGCATAAAAAGTGACATAGATGACTACCTAAGGCCTAATGCAGGATTAGATTGATGAAGTTACATTCTCGTATGAAAATCATCTGATGCTAGTGTCAACTACTAAAAGATCCCAATGTGCTGACTTCTGTTCAAGGTGTTTAATGTCCTACTTGGACTATATTGGAAGAATGACTTCAGGGAGTTTGAGATAATTAGTTAGCACACTGCAATTAGTGTGGCTTGTATTTATTAATGAATGGGGAAGTTACAAGGTGGTTGTAAATTAATTGTTAGTTACTTTATCAATGTAACCAATGTGGTGTTATTACTTCGTTATGCTTGTGTACAACACTAGTTCCAGACTGATCATGTCAGAACCCTGAGTGGTTCTCTGATTCAAACCCTAATTTGTTTTTGTATTGTTTTGCAATTTTTCGATTTTTTGGTGTTTTTGAGGTTTTACAGGCAAAAGATGTAAAATGCGATTTTGCTTATAAATGCAAATAAATTCAAAATAAATTCTAGAAATCAATATAGGCCTAGTTTTTGATCATAAATGGTAGGCGTTGCATTATATTTCACTTCCAAGAGTTTTACAATAGCCAGTTGCAGAGTATGAAGGAAATACAGATTATTAAATGAGGAAAACCTGATTTAAAATGGCGGCTGCAGCTGGTAAAAGAATGTACGGCCAGATTGAATGAAGATTCCTCTGAGCTCCAAAACCAACGCACAATCTCAGTTGACCAAGGCGCCCAATAACCCCAAACCAGAAGCTGAAAGGGAGAGGCGTTCCTCTGGGAATGAAAATGTACGGCCCCTGCTGGTACGGCCTGTACAGCAGCAGCATTAATTGCAGTACGGCCTTGGAAAAATGTGCCAAGTCTCAAATGTAAGGTCTCTGAAGAATTCGCCTTAACTGCCAGATGATATTCTCTGTAAATCTCTGCTAAAATAATCCAATATTCGCAAACTGTGATCTCTGGATGAAATCACCAAGTGCCAGCTTCAACTGATATTTCACAGCCTCAGTCTGCCTAATCTCTGAAGAGGTTACGTTCTCCAGAAACGATCGTCTGCCAGAAACCCTAGGGTTTGCAAACTCCAATGCTCAGAGCAAAAATCAAGACAAAATTGAATAATAACATGATAGTTCGATTTTGCCTGTGAAGAGTATATATTGCTCCTTGAGAAAATTCGACCTATTCTCCCTTTTAATAAATCATTTAAATTAATGATTTAATTTGCTCTTTTGACTTAGGAAAAATAATTAATCATTGGCGTCCCCTTTTTAATGAATATAAATACTCATTAAGTCACCTTTTAATAATATATTATAAAGTATAATTAAATACTTTATAACTTAGCCAAATAATTAAATATTTTAATATTTCAATAAAGTGACTTTATTATAAAGTCAAATTATTAAATATTTAATAACTCAATAATTGCTCCTTATTTCTCCGTCAAATCAATCAACTACTGAACTGGGTCGAAACTGAGCTGAATAACTGCACCAGGTGCCCTGCCCGAAATAGCAGCTTCCGTCTGACCTAACTTTCTAAAAATAGAAAGTTCTCTGAAAAAGCTCTCTGGAAGATTCTGCGAAGGCCCAACCTGACACACTGCAATTCTGGAGCTAACCAACACTGAGCAACTGCCAAAAATGATCCTCTGAACACTCCTGTCAGCCTACGAGGATCGAATGATAGGCTAACCTCGTCACCAGCTGTGCTGACTAGGATGGGGACATGACAGTCCGCCCTCCCTGAAATTGCTTGTCCTCAAGCAATCTCAACTCTGGATGCTATAAGATCTCCTCCGACTCCCATGTAGCATCCTCAACTGGCAAATCTCTCCCTTGACGAATATTCCGCAGGTCCGTCACCAAGAAGGGTATCTCTCATATCAAGGATGGCCTCAGGTACTAATATCAGTTTCCCTTCATCATCAAGGGGTGGCAAAACTGGAGAGGGTATAACATGCTGACCCAATGCCTTTTTCAGGCGAGAAACGTGAAATACATTATGGACCTTGCTATCAGCTGGCAAGTCCAACTCATAAGCAACCTCGCCCACTCGTCTGACAACACGAAATGGACCATAATAGCGAGGTTTTAGTTTCTCTGCCCCACTCTTCCGCAGAGTAGACTGACGATACGGCTGCAACATGAGGTACACCATATCACCCACCTCAAAACTATGCTCAACCCTCTTCTGATCAGCATACTGCTTATGCTGATTCTGTGCCTGCTGGATATTGTCTCGGAGAGACCTCA
>VDFB02149738.1:0-26588 GCA_007258455.2 Sequoia sempervirens
CATTTGACTATAGAGGAAATATGTCTCCCTTGATTATCTTCCAAACTATTATCAATTATTTCATGAGACAAGAATATGACCACTAATATTTTAGTTTGACACTTACTAAGAAATCATTTCACATAAATATGGAACCATATAAACTTATTTTTTAACACATAAATATAGGTATAAAAGTAAACAATTTATTAACTTGCGTTGATAGGTATTTATATTAATGGGTGTGGGTGAAGATACAAAACATTTAGATGGGTGCAAGTTAAAGAAAATTATCTCGGTTAAGGTGATGATGAACATGGATGCATTTGCCTATGTATGAATATATATATACATAAATCTAAAAAAAAATTACATAGAGAAAGTCAATCCTTAAATATACCCTTTTGACAAGCACACAAAATCCTCCTTCAAACACACGTGCTAGCAGTCAAGTTAGAGTTTGAGGTGAGGGGGACATAAGATAACAAGGAGGTTGATGAAAGTAAATCAAATATCCTGAGATCCAAGGCGGGCCGAAAGTCTGCAGCGTCCAAAATAAGCGTAGCAAGGAAAACACAGTTAATGATGGATGCTAAACATGCAAGCATGGACTAGGCATCTGGATCGTTTGACAGGAAGCCACAAAGAGACAGGTTAACAATGAAACCAAAGAGGTTATTAAATTTACTACACCTTTGCAAGTCTAAAAGTTGCAGCTGAGGAAGGTGTTCAATGTTAGCAGGGAGGCTATATAATTCTGTACAACGCCTCAACTCTGAAAGCTGAAACTGTGACAGGTTGCCAAGTATATCAGAAAATGAATTTTATACGTTGCAGCTGAGATGTGTCGCCAATGGCTTCAGGGAGGTTATTTAAATTTGTACACTCTCCTAAGTATAAATGTTGCAGCGGTGATAGGTTGCCAATGGTATCAGGGAGATTATATAAATTTAGATTACCAGACTATGCGAAGGAGCTCATCTAAACACTATATCCAATAACATAAATTTCTCTCAGCTTCGACTGAACGGAGGTAATTGGTAAAGTCTTGAAACATTGTGCAGACCAAGAGAAGTAAATAATCTGCTCATTGGTCCTCAATTTCTTCACTTGAACAATCTGCTCACTGATGGCATCAGAGAAGACACACGAACCAAGCTTCCTCCAAGTTTGAGATGGATACGGTTGCAAAAATGTGAGAAGCCATTTTCCTTCAGTTTTGACAGGTTGACAAGCATATAAGAAAATGAATACATGAATTTGGAAATATCGCCATCTCCTTGCATTATTGTCAAATCTCAAATGTTATCAGCAAAGCTGAAGGGAAAGAGAAAGGTGAGGTGCAAATACGTGACTTAGGAGTGGAGGAAATCATGCACAACTTTTCTTTTTGAACTTAATGCATTTATGTTTGGCAGTGAGTTTCCAGAGACACGTTCAAGTTGAAATTTGGAAATTAAACCTCGCTACGATCAATGAAAAGCTCTTGACAATATCTTATATTTCAAGTATGACAACAATGAGGAACGTTTTAACTAGAAAGTGACTATAAGCACCATGATAACTAGAGGTTGTAAGCACCGATATTTACCTATGATTTGTCAAATATTGACAACAGAAAAGCTTTGGTAAGCATACATGTAAAAAGTGAAAGACACAAACTATTTCCAAAGGGATTACATCTCATGGAAAATAATGCGTGTAGAAGTTACACAAAGTGAATCTGTTGAAGAGTTAGAGACTTTTGATTTGCTGAAAAAATGGCTTAAGAGTATTTCCTTGAAACCGATCCGAGATTGGATGTTCAAATGGAGCGTCCAAGGAATTTTAGGATAGGCCGATTGTATTACAAATGTATTTAAAAAGAATAGTTGATTTTATCAAGGAAGATAGCATAATGTTGATTTAAAAGAAGAAAAGTTGAAAAGCACCCCAATATGATCGATTCATAATTTGATGTCAAGGTTAATAAAATAGCAGTGATCAAGATAAAGGTCGCAACAAAGAGCAAAGTAGGCCGATGCAAGAATAGGGTAGAATATTGAATAAAACATTCTATTATACTCAAAACAACCATCAGGTAGGCCGATGGGATATAGTGAAGTGAATAAATACTTGCACATACCATTGCAACAAAAGAAATAATTATATGTTATCACCCGGATAGAATATATATATTGAACAAGGAAGATACCTAAGCCAGTTAGTTTGCTCTTTTAAGTTTTTGCTCTTGTCCTTTTCGTTACTCTCTTTTCTTCCTCTCCCTATGCTTCTGTTACCGATCTCCCCATTCGTGTTTCCAGAGTTCCACTCGGCTTGCACAAAAACTGGCGCCCTTTCTCCTTCCCCCTTCCCAAAAGCTAGATATACTTTATTTATTTTTCATATTCTACAGTTCAGTTCTTTTCGACTTCCAATTGCTTGATAGGTGAAGTATCTTTCCAGCTTATTTTGCCTTTTACACTTCCCAAAAATCTTATCACGATTTATTTAATTAATAAACTATTCACTTTCCATTTTCCAATTGCCTTCCTTTTTATTATTTTCTTTTCCAGATTATTTTGTTCATTATGATTATTAAATCAATTTATCTAATAATATCATTTGTGCTTTTAACAAATTAGTTTTAATTTGATTATTTGATCTAAATCATTTGATTTAATTTAATGGATTATTATTCTAATTTCTAATTATACTTTAAATAACCTCGCAGATTCACTTATGATTTAAATTAATTATTTAGACATGACTACTAACATTTGATATTTTTTCACACAATCAAATAACATAGCGATCAATGAAGCGTGCACATATACTTACACACAAGACCATAACAATGAGCCACGGAGGGTATTACATCATTACATTGTCATGCCTGAAATTTTCAACCAGAAAACCCAACAATTTTTTTTTATTTATTTACACACACATATAACCTTGCTCACTAACATTTGTGCATGCACATAGTCACTAGGTATGTGCACTGAATAGTGTGGGACATGCCTCCTCATAACATACTTATCTTCCAAGACTGTGATGTGAGAATACAATATATTTAGGTGTATGTAGCCCCTCACGCACACTTACAAAAAACATTGGGTTGGCATTTAACCTAGACAGAGAAGTAACTAGGTTAAAACGAAAGGATATCATTAAAGTATATATGTTTCCAAGTAGCAATATTATTATTTTTGAGTCGATAGGAAGAATACAATTTTAGTAACGCTCTTCATATTTTGACCATTCTAAATTTATTCACTTGATGTGATTTTCAAATGATTTGAGCTATTAATGATATTAATATAATTTCAATATACTAATGTTAATATTATGACCAATACAAAACATTTCCATTCACTTACAAATAATTTCTATTTATTATAAATATAAATAATACATACAAGAAAATTATATATATATAATTAATTTAGTCATAAGAATATACCTAAATTAAATTATATTCATATAAATATAAGTATTTCAAAAAGAAGAAATATACGTAATTAGAGTAAAGGCATAAATTAAGTTCTTGCTAAATCTAAAAAGTAAAGCTTATATTATAAATTTTAAATTAAAAGAAAAAAAACATATAACACATCATCTAGTAAGTTCCCCTATTCAAGATTAACTTCCCCATTCAGACACTTATAAAATATCCTATGGATTTTATTTAAGCTTTTATTTTATGTGACTTTATTGACTTATATCTTTCTTTCATGCATTATCTTTTGGAAAGCTAAACAAACGTGAATACTTAAATGATACGGATGTTTTGCAATAAGTTCGTTCTTTTTAAACTTCTAATTCAACGAAATTGACAATATTAAATCTCATTCTACTAAACTTTTAACGCAACCATATTCACAATTTTAATATTGCTGATACACTACTTTAACCCTGTCAATAATTCCAACTGTAAATTTTACATATTCCTATAATATCGGCATGATTAAGGTAACCTGAACACCTACGCCAAGAATCATTAACCGTTAATTACTCTCTACCAGCGTTTACTAACCGCCTCTGCAAAATTTAATTGATGGCAAATCACCTCCCAAATTAGGGTAAAAGTAAAATAAAATAAATAAGCAAAATAAAATAAAATCTATCTTACACTATTTTAATTGCACACGCTATCAATTGACGTGCAGGCAGCTGGAAGAAAAATAAAGATAAAAAAAAATCGGGTAACTGCAGTGCTAAGACATTTATTAGCTGGCTAGAATTTACTCCCCACTTGCGCCTTCAATCTACTGCCAGAGTATTAAATAATTCCAGAGCAAAATTTATTTGGGATGTGATGGGTTAATGGCATGCATTGGCAAGTGCAAGTATAAGCTATGAAGGTGCAGTAACGCTTCTACTATGTCATATTGTACTTGTTCCTATTGTTGCTTGTTGCGTTAAATGCTACTCTTTCTTGTTTTAATTGTGATTATATGTTTTTCCTTTAACTAACAGCGTGCAATCATTGTTGACCATTGAGCTTAAAGGTGAGATTTTACTTCAGACTAGAATGAAGGGTCATGAGATTGGTAGAAAGGACTGAAGGTTCTGATGCACGACATTCAGAAGTAAATGTTGTTCTCTACCAGCCATAAATGAATACAATCTGCAATCTTACCTCAGTTATGGTAATAATGAAATGGATGATGATAACTTCACGGTAATAGACAACCATTCAAGATTATTAATAATAGGAAGACTTTGGCCTGAGCGCATTAACTCCACTACTCTACCAGCCCATACTGGTGAAAGTGACATTATACTTAAGATCTTATCCGCCGATTTACTGCAGATATCTAAAGAATTTTTATTCTTTTTTTTTGCTCAACACATGGTTGCATTTATGTTGGCTTCAAGCATCTATTGACTAACATTTTGTTGTTCAGAGGAAAGCACTTGAAATTTAATTTGAGTAACTACCTAAACCGTTGTTTAGTGCGCCTTTAATGGTTGATAGACAAGGATAACGATAGATGAGGGAAATCCATTAAAGTCATTGGAATAGTGTTCAGACTATTCACCAACCAGGCCAATGAACTAATCCCTTCCCAGCATAAATGGTTGCCAAGAACTAATAGAAATGTTGAATGTGCCCCAAAATGGCATGGATAAATCATCTCAAAGAAACGATGGGAGCCCTAATCCGTAACCGGCACCATGAGCCACATGCATAAGGAGGACGCAGGCAACATACTGAGTGGGTTACTGGATTGCATTCCGTAACTCCAAGGCGTATACCCTGGCGAGACATCCTCTCCCTCTCGCGTTTAATGGATAAATATGGATGAATAAGGTGTGATCGATTGGCTTTTACTCTAGGGCAAAGATATGAGAGAGGCACCTCCAGATCTAAAGTTGGCGAGGCAAACTCAATTCTACAACAAATGAGATTACTGCATTTACTACTTTGTCATTAATTTATGTATTTCTTAGGCATAGAGTATTTCTAATAAAATCTGTTGGAGTCTATAGAAATAGCATTACTGTCATCTAATCTTTTTACATTTCCATTAATATATCTCTCTTTATGTTTCTAAAAGAAAAGAAAACAAATGAATAGCTATATCCAATCTATGGAATTGTAGATCTTTCTGGGTAGATTTCAGGAAGAGATAGCATATATATACATATCCATAAATATTTAAACAAAATTAATGTGTATATAGGGGTTGAATAAATTATGCATGCAACTATCATTTCATACTCCTAGTTACTCTTCAATAACAGGGGTACCCGCAGTTGATTTATTTCTGCTTATGGCTAGTAAAGGTGTTTAGAACAGAAAGTGTTTCCTCCTCAATTTAGTGAAACAAGTTACACATTAAACTCCGATGAGACCGTATACCACTGTATTTTCTAAATAATGTTTCTTTACATTTAATATACACATATTGTACAAAACAAGAGGAGGCATTTTTATATCCAAAACATAATACATTGAACCAGACATTACAATACCCCCATACTCTATTCTTTTGCATTATATATCACAATATCATATAACTATATTTCTATTGTTACACTCATTTTAAATTTTATTTTTTTTCTCTAAACAAAGAACTACATATTAACACAAGGGCAACACCATGACAGTATGGACTTTCAACTTTCAATACGGTATTGTAATATGATCTGATTTTAATGAAACCAACCTACAGAGGCTTTCAAAATGCCTTCACATGAGAGATGAACAACAAAATTTATCATTTTATTTTGAACATTCTAGGAAAATGAAAAGAATACTTTTTATACTAAAACTTTTGTTTTTTTGTTTTCATTTCATCTCTCTTTTTCATTGCAAGGAGATACAAGTATATCTATTAAACTTCCAATTTTTATAACTTATCATTGACAAAATACATCATTTTGAAAGCTAATAAACATGGTCTTGCTCACCACCCTACCGTAATGGCATCATGGAGCCTCGTGTGCTCTAGCCATACCCCCGAGCAAGAATTATTTCAACCTCAAGATGATGAATGAGGCCTTCTCAAATGTTTACGAAGGAATGTAAATAGTGCAACATTTTTGTGACATACATATTGTCTCTTTACTCACCATATTCAACAAAAGCCCACACAAATATATCACTCTCTTGCAACAACTAAACAAGGGAAGATGGTGATAGAAAAACTTATCTCTTTGCTTTGGGTGTTGGGATTTAACTCTTTAATCCCTCTTTCATCTCCAACCAAGCCATTTGGATCCCTCTCTTTCCAAGAGGACTCCTCTCACCTTCTCATTCTTCTTTCCATCTTCTCTCAAGTTCTCCAAAAGGAGAAGTGGGTAACACCCCACTCATTCGTCCTCTCTAAATTATATAGGAGTTACAACTTGCAAATTTTGGTGGGGAGATGTGAAGTGTACCTACCTCCATCAATGAGAGTATTTTCCTTATTAAATAGGAAACATGCACTTGGACAACCCCTCTATCTTTCCATCCCATCCTCTCTTCAAAACTCGTCACTCTCCATCATGAGGACTTATCAAGGGTCAAATCATGTCCTAGGGGCACTATTTTATGCCTACTTGACCCCTACCACTATGGTATAGACCCTAGGGGGTTTATTTTTGCATCCCCACCCAAGAAATTGACCAACCACCCTCTTTAAAGACCCATTTAAGGACCTATCCGAGTTTCAACTTGGATAATGGTTTCTAAACCTTATCCCCCAACCTACAACTCACTTGGCACACAAATAAATACCTTCTCAACCCAAAATATAAATCATCCCTTTTATATCAACTTGTTAACTTTATTTCCTTCTAAGCCTTGAAAGGGGGTCAAATTCATGACCATAAGAAGATGTCTTTTGAAATACTCAATGGTCTTCCCTTCTTGTACTGACTCTTCCTTTCCTGCACATTACCAATGAAACCATAAGAAACAATCATATATCACGTTATTCTGGTAACTAGAATAAGGTTTAAGTTTGCAACCATTTCATTTACAATTTAAGCTCATATTCACAATTTATGATTCCTAACTCCTTCATGGTAGCATAAGTAAAATGTTAGAATGAAAGAAAGAATGTTATCAAATAATCACACTATTTTTCATCCACAATACATCTTGCCATCTATTTAGGAACACATAATATAGATTACAACTTTACTAATCACATGCATGGTGGGGCCTTACATCCCCCTCCCCTTAGCTTAGACTTCCTCCTGGAAGTTGTTAAGGTCAAGGAACGAAATCTCAATGTAGCAATGCACATAACTCTATTATAATATAAATTACTCTAGTTTCTTGCTGAAGAAATCATAGCATTCAACCATTAAGCAAATATTAAATTAATCCCTTTCATGAATCAAGCATCTAAATGCTTAGAACAAAATTTTCCACCATAGATCATTTATTCAATATAGTCACATTATAACAAAAGTTAGTAGTCATCCATGTAGTTGATATTCTTGAAATCAATATGTATCGAACACATTAACATCCTTAGATACCCTTCAAGGTTCTCTTTTGCATTATAAACATCACTCATGATGTTAGAAAATAATTTTGTTCTAATATCAATTCATGTCCCAAAACTAGTAGTCTCAATTTTATCTGTCACTTTCTTTCTCACATAACAGTCAAGTATTTCCATATGTAATTTATTTACAAATTTACCCATACATCACAACAATTACACATAGTTCACATCACAAGGCTCAATGGGGTTTACAAGGATGGATATTCTTGGATACCACTTGAGGCCCTTCTCTAAGGTATCCTCCAATAGATAAGAATAATCATAGAATGAGGGGAAGAATGGATTAATGACCGTCCCATACCGGTCCCATTCACAACCCCTTTTCAAGAATAATTCCCCAGCGCATCTACTCCCCTATACGACCTGCCAGGGAACCCCCCGGGATATGGCAGTTTACATATGTCACATTACACCACGTTTACCAGCAGTTAGAAAACATTAAGAAAGCCTCAAGTTGAGAAATCATAAGATCATAAACCAATGTTTCAATAAAACATAAAATTATAAAATCAAGAGAAAACCAAATAAAGATCAATTGTAGCTACATTTCAACATTCCAATCTTAATTCAAAAATGAAATTAAATAAGTCCTTGAGGCAATTTGGACTATAACAACCTTCAAATGGCTAAATAGCCTAATAAAATAAATGCAAAATTCCACACTGCTGGTGCATAATAAAATAAAACATCAATCAAGAATTACCAATAATTCATATTCCAACAATAAAAACTGCACATTACGAGCACCATGTGACTTGATAAGCCACCTAAGGGGAGGAGGGGAATGGTGGTTCTCTAACCACATAAGTATAATAGCATGCAATAATCTGGTGGTCCCTGACCACATAAATATGACTAATTGGTGGTCCCTGACCACATAAATTTGCATCATTGGTGGTCCCTGACCACATAAATATGAATCACTGGTGGTCCCCGACCACATAAATATAAATCACTAGTGGTCCCCGACCACATAATTATAAGTAACTGGTGGTCCATAAAATTCCATCCTTTACCCATGGGTTATAACATCAAGGAATAGGTTTGCACTATGAACCAACAAGTGTGGCTCTCATATGTGGGGGAGTAGGCTACGATCAACGTCCATGGGAGGATTACAATGACTCGACATAGATCCTTTGTTAGGATTAGGGACAACACCCTGAGCTTGTAATTTCCCAATGGGAGAACATGTGCCTCTCAACCCCTATTTACACTAGCTGGCATCGCACTCCCATAAGGGGGGAACCAAATGCTAGGGGTACACATTTACCATACAAATAAGACTAACACAAGGGAATACATCACATTTTATTTGATAAATACACATCCGCATATTTAACACGTTTACGTAAACACACAACTAGCTAACTTACATAAGGTCCATCACAAAGGGTACTCATAAGGGATCGTATTCGACCTCCCTCACCCTTATCCCAAGTCAGATACCCTGTATCCTATACTTGGGGTACAATGCATTTACTGGTTTCACTTTACATGACCTAACACAACATGCTTTACATAATTCACCATAGAACAAGAGCAGTGCACTTACACATATTCTATTTTGTATAAACAATATTCACTTTTGTTTCATTTTTGGAAATATCTACTCACTTTGCATAAGTACAAGAAATCACTAGAAGATACACAACTATAGCTTAGGTATATCAACCCATTTCCTAGAACTTAACAATGCATGGTTTCATCACATTATTAACACAAATGTTGATACACCCATACACACTTTATTTTCTTTACACAATGTTCACTTTGTTAACATCTATCCATTGCGTACTTGTAAAATAAATTTCCATATAATTCACAATTGTAATTTAGGTAATACTCAATTTTCCTACAATTAGCAATACATGGTACACCATACTTCCTATCTTACTAACAACACATTTATGATCAAAATTGTTTTTCTATATATATCCATACCACTCTTCCCCTTTTATTCAACTACATTTGTTATGTTCATCGACATATCAATATGGGTAATTCCATGATATTTTCTCAAACATGCTAAAAAAAACTTCCTGCTTAATAAGGAGTAGAGTAAACCATTTTCATTTGAAACATTACATTATGAGAAAAGAAGGCACACTCAATGCATAAAACACATGATAATTCATAAAATAGTGATTCTTACTAGGCATTAATATCCTTTTACATCTTAGACTTACATTTTGCTATCCGGGGTTGAACCATTTAATCACATGTTATAACCATCATTTTTACAATCACAGTTCTATCTAACCTCATAAAGGTGCACAACGAGTAAAAGTCTTAAAAGTTTGACCTACTATGAAGTTTTCTCCTTTACATTTGGGTGTAAATGTTTTTCCATAAAGAGTAAGCATAGTCAATGGTTTAGAATACACAACATTAATTGGAGGTTTTACAAGTCTACTTTAGTGTCTCTTATCTATATATTTTAGCTTTCCCATCACATAATACACAAGTCTACTTTAGTGTCTCTTATCTATATATTTTAACTTTCCCATCACATAATACACCGTGAACCACACATAATTCATTTCTTTAATTATAACTTCATACAATTGATTATTCAATCCTAATGACGTGCACACAACCTTCAAGTTCAACATGTAGTTGAGTGTGTTATTACTTCATATGCATGGCATGCACCCTTTCTTATTTGGGAAGCAACAAGTATCCTAAGGAAGTTGTAATAACATGAGTTCAAGATAATGTTTTAACTCCAATTTCTCATTTGACAAGGTCTTAAGTCACAAATCTTTTTAATGTTTACTTATTACAAGGGGATAGTTTCAACACCATATTTATTGGTCCTCAACAATCTTATCTTAATTGTATCCTTCTATTTCCTTCACTTTTGACTTAAATCATAGAAACCCTATTATTTCGTTTACTATTTAATCTTTAAACAATAGAACATAATAGTTTGATAGTTGTTATAGTTACATTAAGTGAACTAGGTCACCGTTTACTTGCAAAGTGCTTAATTAGCTCTAAAGTTTCATCATTTTAGTTCAAGGTAGAATTTAATTTTTACCACTCTTCCAAGTTGAACTTACAATACAAAACAAGGCTTGATCATTAGTTGATGTCATCATCCTTGAAATTTTTACCTACCAAACACAATACTAAACATTTGTTGCTTCGAGGAATCAACCCTTATACACTTATGTGTAAATCAAGATCTTTGGCTAATAGGTTAAGGCCTAGGAAAATCATGGTCTATGACATACAAGATATAAGTTCATGAGTGTATTAATACCCATTTGTGAGTTCAAGCCCTTAAATTCATGTCAAACAACCTTCACCCTAAGGGTTTAGTTTCAATTTTGACAAGATCTTAAATCGCGCAATATGTGTAACTAAAATGCACATGATACATAGTTCAATGGATTTATATTTAATCAGCTTAAGTGTTTAGAGATTTAAACTTATTTAATTACAACCTTCGACATGTTAATCCCTTACGTGGTTCTTAAAATTCTTTCCTTTTGACTAGTTGCATGTTTTCACATTTAGTTATGATGTTCCCTCCTTTATTCGTGCCAAGGTTTCTATAGGAAACTATGTTGCTTCCTAGACACCCGTAAATTTGAGAAGTCACATTATTATATATATATTTAGAATTATGGTCTTAAGAAGTTGACACAATAATATATATATATATATAGTACATATTATGATGTCCTATTAAACTACTCACACATTTTATATAAGGACCATGTTGTAGTAGCTCAATTATACCTTTTTCTAAGGTTTAAGAAAAGTTAGTGTCAAAAAGGATAGATTAATTCCATAACCTTTGTTAACCGTCCCAATATGTTATTCTAGTCATTCACCTTATTTACTTAAAACAACATACCATGTTTAGATTGAGTTTGATAACTTTATTACTTAAATGCTTTCTTGATCCATCCATAATGGTCGATTCTTGATCCTTTAGTATTTACAATCTAATTGAGGTTAGATAACTACCACTACATTTTTGTTTACTAAACCATGTAAGTCCTTTAGAATTTTCTTTTATCCACATTTTATTTGTAACTCACAAAACAAGGTTTGCATTTTTATTTTATTTTTCACACCCACATAACACTTCAAGCCCAAATTATTCCCAGAGTTCCCTAGAGTTGCAACCTAGGGCTCTGATACCAAGTGTCATGCCTAAAATTTTCAACCAGAAAACCCAACAATTTTTTTGTTTACACACATATAACCTTGCTCACTAACATTTGTGCATGCACATAGTCACTAGGTATGTGCACCAAATAGTGTGGGACATGCCACATCATAACATACTTATCTTCCAAGACTGTGATGTGAGAATAAAATATATTTAGGTGTATGTAGCCCCTCACGCACACACTTTCAAAAACATTGGTTGGCATTTAACCTAGACAGAGAAGTAACTAGTTAAAACGAAAGGATATCATTAAAGTTTATATGTTTCCAAGTAGCAATATTATTATTTTTGAGTCGATAGAAGAATAACAATTTTAGTAATGCTCTTCATATTTTGACCATTCTAAATTTATTCACTTGATGTGATTTTCAAATGATTTGAACTATTAATGATATTAATATAATTTCAATATACTAATGTTAATATTATGACCAATGCAAAACATTTCCATTCACTTACAAATAATTTCTATTTAATATAAATATAAATAATACATACAAGAAAATTATATATATAATTAATTTAGTCATAAGAATATACTTAAATTAAATTATATTCATATAAATATAAGTATTTCAAAAAGAAGAAGTATACGTAATTAGAGTAAAGGCATAAATTAAGCTCTTGCTAAATCTAAAAAGTAAAGCTTATATTATAAATTTTAAATTAAAAGAAAAAAAAACATATTACACATCATCTAGTAAGTTCCCCTATTCAAGATTAACTTCCCCATTCAGACACTTATAAAATATTCTATGGATTTTATTTAAGCTTTTATTTTATGTGACTTTATTGACTTATATCTTTTTTTCATGCATTATCTTTTGGGAAGCTAAACAAATGTGAATACTTAAATGATACGGATGTTTTGTAATAAGTTCGTTCTTTTTAAACTTCTAATTCAACGAAATTGACAATATTAAATCTCATTCTACTAAACTTTTAACGCAACCATATTCACAATTTTAACATTGCTGATACACTACTTTAACCCTGTCAATAATTCCAACTGTAAATTTTACATATTCCTATAATATCGGCATGATTAAGGTAACCTGAACACCTACGCCAAGAATCATTAACCGTTATTTACTCTCTACCTGTGTTTACTAACCGCCTCTGCAAAATTTAATTGATGGCAATAAATTTATTTATTTAGTAACTATTTATTATTAGTCACCCATTCTTACTGCCTTAAGTTGCCCTCATTTATTTCACCTCCCAAATTAGGGTAAAAGTAAAATAAAATAAATAAGTAAAATAAAATCTATCTTACACTATTTTAATTGCACACGCTATCAATTGACGTGCAAGCAGCTGGAAGAAAAAAAAAAATCGGGTAACTGCAGTGCTGAGACATTTATTAGCTGGCTAGAATTTACTCCCGACTTGCGCCTTCAAGCTACTGCCAGAGTATTAAATAATTCCAGAGCAAAATTTATTTGGGATGTGATGGGTTAATGGCGTGCATTGGCAAGTGCAAGTATAAGCTATGAAGGTGCAGTAACGCTTCTACTATGTCGTATTGTACTTGTTCCTATTGTTGCTTGTTGCGTTAAATGCTACTCTTTCTTGTTTTAATTATGATTATCTATTTTTCCTTTAACCAACAGTGTGTAACCATTGTTGACCATTGAGCTTAAAGGGTGAGATTTTACTTCAGACTAGAATGAAGGGTCATGAGATTGGTAGAAAGAACTGAAGGGTCTGATGCACGACATTCAGAAGTAAATGTTGTTCTCTGCCAGCCATAAATGAATACAATGTGCAATATTACCTCAGTTATGGTAATAATGAAATGGATGACGATAACTTCACGGTAATAGACAACCATTCAAAATTATTAATAACAGGAAGACTTTGGCTTGAGCGCATTAACTCCA
Organism: Sequoia sempervirens; assembly: GCA_007258455.2. Classification (NCBI taxonomy): domain Eukaryota; kingdom Viridiplantae; phylum Streptophyta; class Pinopsida; order Cupressales; family Cupressaceae; genus Sequoia; species Sequoia sempervirens. Next base: position 14,046 of record VDFB02149738.1, read on the forward strand.
CTATTCTACCAGCCCATACTATTTGCTGACAAAATTGAAAGTGACATTATACTTAAGATCTCATCCGCTGATCTACTGCAGATATCTAAAAAAATTATTCTTTTTTTTTGCTCGACACATGGTTGCATTTATGTTGGCTTCAAGCATCTATTGACTAATGTTTTGTTGTTCAGAGGAAAGCACTTGAAATTTAATTTGAGTAACTACCTAAACTGCTAAATAGTGTGCCTTTAATGGTTGATAGACAAGGATAATGATAGATGAGGGAAATCCATTAAAGTCATTGGAATAGTGTTCAGACTATTCGCCAACTAGGCGAATGAACTAATCCCTTCCCAGCATAAATGGTTGCCAAGAACTAATAGAAATGTTGAATGTGCCCCAAAATGGCATGGATAAATCATCTCAATAGAAACGATGGGAGCCCTAATCCGTAACCGGCACCATGAGCCACAGGCATAAGGAGGACGCAGGCAACATACTGAGTGGGTTACTGGATTGCATTCTGTAACTTCAAGGCATATACCCTGGCGAGACATCCTCTCCCTCTCGTATTTAATGGATAAATATGGATGAATGAGGTGTGATCGATTGGATTTTACTCCAGGGCAAAGATATGAGAGAGGCATCTCCAGATCTAAAGTTGGCGAGGCAAACTCAATTCTACAACAAATGAGATTATTGCATTTACTACTTTGTCATTAATTTATGTATTTCTTAGGCATAGAGCATTTGGAATAAAATCTGTTGGAGTCTATAGAAATAGCATTACTGTCATCTAATCTTTTTACATTTCCATTAATATATCTCTTTATGTTTCTAAAAGAAAAGAAAACAAATGAATAGCTATATCCAATCTATGGAATTGCAGATCTTTCTGGGTAGATTTCAGGAAGAGATAGCATATATATACATATCCATAAATATTTAAAAAAAAATAATGTGTATATAGGGGTTGAATAAATTATGCATGCAACTATCATTTCATACTCCTAGTTACTCTTCAATAACAGGGGTACCCGTAGTTGATTTATTTCTGCTTATGGCTAGTAAAGGTGTTTAGAATAGAAAGTGTTTCCTCCTCAATTTAGTGAAACAAGTTACACATTAAACTCCGATGAGACCGTATACCACTGTATTTTCTAAATAATGTTTCTTTACATTTAATATACACATATTGTAGAAAACAAGAGGAGGCATTTTTATATCCAAAACATAATACATTGAACCAGACATTACAATACCCCCATACTCTATTCTTTTACATTATATATCTACAATATCATATAACTATATTTCTATTGTTACACTCATTTTAATTTTAATTTTTTTTTCTCTAAACAAAGAACTACATATTAACACAAGGGCAACACCATGACAATATGGACTTTCAACTTTCAATACGGTGATAATGTAATATGATCTGATTTTAATGAAACCAACCTATAGAGGCTTTCAAAATGCCTTCACATGAGAGATGAACAACAAATTTTATCATTTTATTTTGAACATTCTAGGAAAATGAAAAGAATACCTTTTATACTAAAACTTTTGTTTTTTTTTGTTTTCATTTCATCTCTCTTTTTCATTGCAAGGAGATACAAGTATATCTATTAAAATTCCAATTTTTATAACTTATCATTGACAAAATACATCATTTTGAAAGCTAATAAGCATGGTCTTGCTCACCACCCTACCGTAATGGCATCATGGAGCCTCGTGTGCTCTAGCCATACCCCCAAGCAAGAATTATTTCAACCTCAAGATGATGAATGAGGCCTTCTCAAATGTTTACGAAGGAATGTAAATAGTGCAACATTTTTGTGACATACATATTGTCTCTTTACTCACCATATTCAACAAAAGCCCACACAAATATATTACTCTCTTGCAACAACTAAACAAGGGAAGATGGTGATAAAAAAACTTATCTCTTTGCTTTGGGTGTTGGGATTTAACTCTTTAATCCCTCTTTCATCTCCAACCAAGCCATTCAGATCCCTCTCTTTCCAAGAGGACTCCTCTCACCTTCTCATTCTTCTTTCCATCTTCTCTCAAGTTCTCCAAAAGGAGAAGTGGGTAACACCCCACTCATTCTTCCTCTCTAAATTATATAGGAGTTACAACTTGCAAATTTTTGTGGGGAGATGTGAAGTGTACCTACCTCCATCAATGAGAGTATTTTCCTTATTAAATAGGAGACATGCACTTGGACAACCCCTCTATCTTTCCATCCCATCCTCTCTTCAAAACTCGTCACTCTCCATCATGAGGACTTATCAAGGGTCAAATCATGTGCTAGGGGCACTATTTTATGCCTACTTGACCCCTACCACTATGGTATAGACCCTAGGGGGTTTATTTTTGCATCCCCACCCAAGAAATTGACCAACCACCCTCTTTAAAGACCCATTTAAGGACCTATCCGAGTTTCAACTTGGATAATGGTTTCTAAACCTTATCCCCCAACCTACAACTCACTTGGCACACAAATAAATACCTTCTCAACTCAAAATATAATCATCCCTTTTATATCAACTTGTTAACTTTATTTCCTTCTAAGCCTTGAAAGGGGGTCAAATTCATGACCATAAGAAGATGTCTTTTGAAATACTTAATGGTCTTCCCTTCTTGTACTGACTCTTCCTTTCCTGCACATTACCAATGAAACCATAAGAAACAATCATATATCACGTTATTCTGGTAACTAGAATAAGGTTTAAGTTTGCAACCATTTCATTTACAATTTAATTTCATATTCACAATTTATGATTCCTAACTCCTTCATGGTAGCATAAGTAAAATGTTAGAATGAAAGAAAGAATGTTATCAAATAATCACACTATTTTTCATCCACAATACATCTTGCCATCTATTTAGAAACACATAATATAGATTACAACTTTACTAATCACATGCATGGTGGGGCCTTACATGCATAGTATAATCACCATACCCCACAAATATTACAAATATCTACATAAAGATCAATTAACACTTCTACCCTTATATGACCACAACCTTTTAGTCTGAGGTCAAATAGATGTGGATAATAACACTGATCTTCCCATTTATATCATTTAAATTATAGCCCATTTATTCCATCTTAATAGAGGTATCATTCCTAACAAAAATATACCATAACATAAAGATAAGCTTACCTAAGATAAAACTTCATATAATAAGAAAGAGAAAGACTCATTGATCTACCTATATCCACATACTTGCATCTGAAAGGACACATAAATTTATTTCCCTATTACCCAGTTTTAGCCCCATACTTATATTTATTTATTAAGATCAGAACCTTTTATTAATGAATAATAGATAAGTAAATTTTCCTCAAAATAACATAACCTAATAATTAAATATAGTTAACTTTTTCTTTAACTTAGACCAGTTTATTCCCTTAATAACTAATTCTCCTTCATAGTAAATGACTTAAATACTAACATTATATAAATACAAAAGCATGTGAAAAATACAACTTAAAGATGAAATGCATCTGCTACGATAGATTGACAATAGAATCAATGAGATTATTTAAGTCTTTAAAGCTTCCTATTTTGCTCAAAAAGCTTTCGTAATGATGGGTTAACAAAGGTAGCAGGAAGGTTATTCAATCCTCTACAATAATCTACTTTTAGGTGTTACAGATGTGACAGGTTGACAATGGAATCAGAGAGATTATCTAAACCTTTAAACTTCTGATTATGTTCAAGTGCGCAGCTAAGACAGGCTGATAATGAAATCAAAGAGATTATTTAAACCTTTAAACTTCCTATTATGTTTCAAAAGTGCACTGCTGAGACAGGCTAATAATGAAATCAGAGAGATTATTTAGACCTTTACAAGTCTAAAATTTGCAGCTGTGACAGGTTGCCAATGGTTTCAAGGAGGCTACTTAATTTTGTACAATGCCTCAACTCTAAACGCTGTAATAGTGATACGTTGCCAAGTATATTAGAAAGTGATTATTGGAATTTGGAAATATCACCATCTTCTTTCTTTCTTATAATTATTTTCAAGTGCTACAACTACAATAGATTATCAGTAGAATCAAGCAGGTTATTTAAATCTTTACAACCTACCATGCTCAAGTGTGCTGCTATGACAGGCAACTATGTGCAAAACGCAGAGGCATAGATGAGGCTCGTGAACTGTTTGATAGGCTGCTTTAGGAATCATGGTCTCAAACATAAACAAGGTGTACGAACTGTTTGACACGTTGCCTCGAAAATATATGGTTTCATTGAATGCCATGAATGTAGGATATACATAAAATAGATTTTTCAAGGAAACTCTGAGTCTATGAATTAATGAAGCCCTTGGAACACATCCAAACATTGTGAGCTTTGCTTGTTTTCTAGGCTCATGTAAACATGCTAGTTTAGTGGATGAGGAAGGAAACATAGATTTGAATAACCTCTCATAGCAGGTTCGGCGCATAAACATCCATCAAAGAAGGGTTCGTTGTTTTGATTTGGAGATTTTCAAACAAACACAATCGGCGGCACAAGGGAATAATAGAATACAACAGGGTACCATCACAGTTCTCTATATCGAAAGCATGCAAATTCTCAACATAGCTCCATTAGAGATGAATTTTAGATGAAATAAAGCATTCTAAGATTAGACCTACGAGTATATACAATCTTTATCCCAAGGATTACATGCTTCCACAGTAAGAATATGCCAGAACTAACACTAAAACATTTTGATCTTTCAAAAACCAGAGAGTGCGCTACCTACCTGGTCTTCGCCAATCCTGGTTAGGGACATGAGGGAGTGACCTCGCAAGATCCTTGCACCCACTTCCTATAAAGATGATTTTTCCTAGGTTGCCTCTTAGATTCCTCTATTCCAATCCTTGCCACCTCCTTTTTCCCATTTTCTTCCACCCCCCGCAATTTTTTTTTAAAACCAAAATAGCTTCTCCAACATTTTCATCCCCTTCCAATGACCTGATCCCCTCCTTTTTGAATACCGCTGTTTTTCCCGCTTTATTGGTCAATCTCCACTCCCTCTCCATGCGCCTGCCTGTCCATTTTTCTTCCTTCTATTTTTTTTTGTTTTCTTTTTTTTATCTGTTATAAATGCACCCAATGCATGCCCATCTCCCAAATAATTTCCATTTACTCAACAAGGTGGGTTACCAAAATTGTTAAATGCAAATCTAAATTTAATTCATAAAGCAAGAGGATACAAAGGAAACCAATGCATGCTATTCATCAAGATACTTTCCCCTCTTTCCATGCAAGCAATTACCAAAACATTATATGCAATTTCCTAAATATAGGTTTGAGTAACAAGGCAAGGCATGTTATAATTTATTACTTCCACTTCTATTTTATTTTCATATGATAATCCACTTATCTAACAAAATAATTTTATTTATTTTCTACAACTTTGGATGTACTTATATATGTATGCTTATATTTTATTAATTTAATAATTTCATTTAATATAACAATTTCTAAAGTATCAATTGAATACAATTTTAAATCAGCTATACCGAAAACAAGACCATACTGACATTGCTAACAAACCAACTGGCTTAACAGACAGGGAGCTCTGGAGGGGCACTACAATTTGTATGTTGTTATCATGAGTTAATTCCATATACTATGTTATAGAATAATTTGTAAGTTTGGAATTTCACATGTAGACACATTGCGTGGCCTAGAGGATGTATGTGTTAGAATAGGTTACTTCACTCGTCCTTTTTACTCTTTTTAAAAAAAAAAATAGTTGTGCTTCCATATTGTAGCATTGTCATCTAGGCTGTGGGACAAGGTTTTATAAGATTAACACATATAACAAGATATTTAGCCTTGCTCATATGCTCAAGGGCTTGTATGAGACTTGAGATGAGTCGAGAAGGCCTAGAATGGCTAGATCGTTATCGTGTTTTTTTGAAAGATAACTGATTCTGCACTAGTATGCATGTGGGGCTAGAATCATGAGAGGTTACCAGGATAACTCTAGAGGGGGGTTAGGACCTAGGAAGATCTCATTTGGACAACCAATGCAACCTTTGTGATGACACTCCTCTTATGTCAATAGTCAGTTTACTGTATTGTGTTGATAATTGATTTAGTGATTCTAGAAGCAATGTGACCCTAGTTCTTGTTTATTTGTACTATGAGTATTTTTGTACATTTCTTGTGTCTAGAGGTAATAGGTTGTCTTGGTTTCTTGTTACCATCTCCTAGCATGGGGGCTAGGCCTACGGGTACCAGACGGTTGGGTGGTGTGCATCTTACACTGTTGAGTTTCTCTTCCTGTTCGTGATGGTAGGATCTTCTTGTTCAACGAGCTCATGTGGTTCTCAGGAGTTGTTCTTCTCCTTCTTCATTGTAACTATGGATCTATTTGTATAATTTTAATACCTCATTTGTATCGAGGTGAACCTTTGTGATGTAATTGTAAAAATATTATGATCTATTCATTATTGGATTTAATGGTGTTGTATCTATGGAAATATTTTTAATATATTTCTATGTGTTAGATTTATTTTGAAATGGTTTAATGCTTTGTTGTAAGTTGTATCTTGAGTTTAATATTCATATACTATGGTTGGTTAAATTTTATAAGTAATGGTATTCACATGTAGACCCGTTGCGTAGCCTAGAGGATGTATGTGGTTAGAGTAGGATACTTTACTCATCTTGTTTTAACCTTAAGAAAAAAGATAGTTGTGCTTCCACAATGTGCATCATCCTCTAGGTTGCGGGACAGGGTTTTACACCTTGATGCATTGTATCTATGTGTATTATCAAACATAAGGTAAGTAGCCCTTTTAAAATCCTAATCCTTGATAAGCGAATCATTATCTATCATCATCATCATCATATCTAATAAAGTCTCATTAGATTATGGAATTGTTGGATCCTCTTGTCATCATCTCATTTCTCATTTCTTCTTTTCCGCACTAACATCATGCCAGGATAGTTACTCATCATCACTAGTGCATCCATCCTGCATCCACAAACCATCAACATTCTGCACATCATCTCACCATGCATTTTCATCATCATAATATAGATTTTTTAGTCTAAGCATCTCTTAAAATCATACATCTATTGCATAATCATATAGGCATTATCGCATCATCCATCTCACATGCATTGCATTATCATTTAAGTTGTTTAGGATAATATAGACTAGTTGTTCTAAGCATCTTAAAACCATCTCATTTGTATCATCATCATAAATATGTGTCAATCTTGAACCTCTTTATCATAAGATGAAACCTCAAATCGAATCCTTTCGCTTGATCTCTCGAGGGACAATTTACTAGTGTACTTCTTTCCACTGGGGCATCTGAAAAAATTAGAATTTTTTTTGAATTTTGATCCCAAAAAGTTTAATTTTTGAACCAACATAGCAAGTACATTGCTTCAAAGAGGGGAAAAATGTAGACATACAAAATTAGTATCATTCACATTCATCGACTCATTAAATAGATCAAGTTCATTAAATCCATTCATGAAATAAATCAAGTCTATTTAAATCAATCTCTAAGGATCATCCATTTAAATTGAATAAATTAACTTTATTTAATTTAAGCCTATCATTACCTTATTTGATTAAATAAATCAATTTTAATCAAATCCTAACATTCCATCTTTTATAAATCATCTCCTAAGTTCATCTCCTTCAAATTAAGTAACCTTTATCTTAAATCCCCCTTTTAATTAAATAAACCAAACTTTATTTAATTAAATCTCAAATTCATATTCCTCCCTTTTGATTTAAATAAATCATAGTGTCTAAGTCAAATGGGTCAAAATCACCTAATCCCTCATTAAGTTAATCTACTCCTAATTAATCTAATCTAATCACCCATCACATCCTCTAGCTTTTCTGACTTGCATAAATAAATCAATTTATTGATTTATTAAAATCCTCATTTTCCATCAACTAGGCATCTTTGGAGAATATTCCTCAAGTTTGAAGTTGAAAGAAATTTAACTTGTCCCTTCCAACATGGCAATAATTCCCCTTTTACATGTCCCCCACTTAGCATTTAAGTCTCTTTTTCTCCCTCCAAGAAGCCAAACTTGAATTTGAAAAGGCCAACCAATCTCATTTATTGGCACATTGACCAAAACTTGCACATTCCTCAACAACTCACAAGGTGACAAGTGGCTCCTTCTTATTGGCGAAATCTTTATCCCACATTTCTCTCTTTTGAGCACTCTTTCAACTTGAGGTTCTATAAATAGAAGGGTCATTTTCATCTTAGTATCCACAATCTTATGCAAAGTTACTCTCTTCAATTGAGAACTAATTTTTCCCACTTCACTCCATCTTCAAGGTATTTAATCATTTAGCTTATCAAGGATTGGGAAAAGGTTCATTTTCCACAAGTGACACCAATCCACTATGGAATAGGTACATGTCATTCTTTTTGATTATCCTTGTTATTTGTTGCATTTTTGGAGTATCATATGTTATTTCATAGGAGTATTCATAGATTTGCATGTGTATGAACTAACCCCACTAATGATTGTTGGAGATTGATCATTTGTAGATTTAGGGGTGCTCAACATCTTATCTTCAAGACCCTCACGAAAGGAAAAAAATTAACATCCATTTTTTCAATCTAAAAATGACAAGTTTTAGCAGTAGCTAATAAAATTATAATGCAAGATAAACTAGTAATAGAAGCTACAATTTCACCAAATAATTCTCTCAACCCATGGGCACTAGAATAACATTGTACATATCTAACTATCAATGTAATCCAAATTAATTCTTACAAAACCATTTGTAACAAATGAAATTTCTTCCCCATAAGTAATTGAGGGAATCCCACCAATATCACTACCCTAATATATATATATATGTTTCTAGTAAATACATTTGTCTTTTAATAAAATTATATTATATGTTTCTTATCTACATTTCTATTTACTTGTTTATGTGTAACATTAAGAGTTTAACTATATATTAAAATTTAATATTTATATAAATAAATATAATAAAATTTCAAACATTTAAATATTTTTTAATATATGAATATTATAAATAACTTAAATATACCTAAAAATATAAATTTTCAAACATTTTATTAAATTTATTATAAAAAATATTAATTTTATTTTAAATATCAAATTAAGTATAATTTAAAAAAATTAATATTAAATATTTTTAAATAAATATGTTTAAAATACCTATTCCAACCTTTGCTTTATTTCAATCATATATCACACTAATTATCCTCATTTACACCACACCTCTTGTGAATTAAGAAACTCAATTATTCACAATAGAAATATATTAATATTTTTTAATATATGAATATTATAAATAACTTTCTTTCATAAAAAGAGGGTAAAATTTTTACTGCATCAGAACAACATTACAAAGTCCAAAGAAAGAGGCCACAAAGGGTCCCAACAATAAAATAATTAATTCACACCCAAGAAAGACCTCATATCCTCTGCAACTCACTCCTCAAGAATAGGTGCCATGTCCTCAGGAAGGTTGCCCTAGTCATCCACATACCAAGAATCAGTCCTCTCTGATGCCCATCTAGCTAGCCCATCAATTGCCTATTCCACTCTCGTAAAATATGACAGAAAACAATGGATTCCAAAGAAGAACACAAAGAAATAATCTGCTTGACAACCACAGCAAGCTACTGATTCACATCCTCCAAATTTTGCTTATTCAACATATCAGTCACCACCTGAGAATTAGACTCACAAACAATCCACTGCCATCTGAGGCCTACCGCATGCTCGAATGCCAAGAGAATAGCACTCGTCTCCATAAGGTTATTAGTTTGCAAGCCACAATAAATAGAGAAGAAAAAAACAACCACTCCAAGGCTATCCCTACCAATACCACCAACCCTAGAATGCTTAGGATTACCTATAATTACCCATCCATATTGATTTTTAGATCCCCCAAAGCTAGAAAACACCAAAATCCCTCACAAGCAACCCTCTCACGCCCACACCTACAATGCACTTTTCTCCAAATACTCCTTTCCCCTATGACAAGACCCAGGGCATTAACAACACCCAAATCCCTAGGATCAATCGGCACAAACAAGTCACAATTTACAGTCAAAGTCTTCTATAGAGCCCCAAGAACTTGCCTCCAAAGTTTCCCATGAGCATTTTTTATCCAAGAAAATTCTTCTATTACACTCCAACCAAATTTTCCAAACAATCAAACTAGGACCAATGCTCCAAGAAATTTTAAGAAAAGAGGTTCTGGCAGAAGAAGATCCCTGTCTCAACCAAAAAACCTCCAAAGAAGAAACATGGCAACATGGTAATCTCCAAAGATTCCACCAGTGATGCTAGATAGTCTTAACAAAAGAACACTGAAAAAGAGACGTGATAAGCTTCATTCTTCATGTTGACCACATAGAATACACATGGAGGGTCCTTGGAACCCCCATTTCCAAAAATTGTCCCAAGTATGACACTTACCTTGGACCACGAGCCAAGAGAAAAAATTACACTCAGGGCAAGCAAATTTACTCCAAACATGCTTCCACCAAGTAACTTGGGAGTTCCCAAAAACCTATTTATCCAAAACCTGATAACCAGAGGCCACCAAAAATTTTCCTTTCAAATCTAGACCCCAAGCAAGCACATTACTCCCATAGAGAGAGTTGCAGGCACGACCTAATAAAATCTTAGACAACTCTTGACGATCCTCCACTGTACCACCATGAGGCCATTCGAAGGGATCCTTCCATCTGGACACAGAAATCTGAACCAAATATTGTTGCAATTTGAAGTCTACCACATGACACCAACCCGCTTCCTCAAAAAACTGGCACAAATCGTGGAGGTGAGGATGAGAGGACACAATGGGTGGATGTCCATCCCAAGAATCATGCCAGAAGAGAGCATCCCGACACCCATTGCAAATCCAAAAAAGACCCTTCTTAACAAGCTTGGCACCCCATTTAAGGGTACTCCAGATCATAGAATCTTTCCCCTGCATACTGAATCTAACAACCTCCCTACTTTCCACTACTCCCAAATATTTGAAGGTCAAAATTTTAGCCCACTGCATGTGTTGTTGTGAGCACCAGTGCCAATACAACTTAGCAGTCAAGGTCTACCCATTCAAATTCTTCCATCATAGACCAAGGCCCCCCTCATGCTCTAGCCTACAAACAACATCCCACCTCACCAAATTCCATTTTCTATGAAGAAGATTGCTAGCCCACATAAACTGATGAGACAATTTCTTGAAGTCCTTAAAAAAGCTTGAAGGAGTAGAAAGAACAAAGCATCTATAAAGAGGGACAGCCTGGACCACCAACTTTAGAAGAGTCACTCTACCTACTGAAGAAAGCCACCTGCAAGTCCAATGACTGACCAATCTTTGAAGCTTGTCAAGAGTCTCTTCCAAAAACCTTTTGGGGAGAGAATGAATGGAAAGATGGATTCCAAGGTAGGAGAAAGGAAGTGAACCAATCTAGAAATGAAAAATGCTAGCAATTCTCCTTTGGATAACTTTAGGAGTATGGAAGAAATAAATGAAGGACTTCCCCTCATTAATGCATTGCCTAGAAGCTACCAAGTAACTATCCAAAACACTATGCCAGTTGAGAGCCTCCTCAACCTTTGTCTTACCCATCAAGGCAGTATCATCAATGAACTGAACATGAGACAGAGGGGGAATGTCATTTCCCCAAATCCAACCCTAAAGCAAGCTACTTTCAACTTGAGCACGAATGAGCCTTCTCAGAACTTTCGCAAGAAATATTATAAATAACTTAAATATACCTAAAAATATAAATTTTGAGACATGTTATTAAATTTATTAGTAGAAATATTAATTTTACCCTAAATAAAAAATGTATATTAAATATTATCAATAAATATAAAAAATATTAAATATTACAAATAAATATAAGTTTATATAAATAAATACAAATTTATATAAATAAGTATAAATTTAAGCTGGTATTGGCATGGTCTAATGGTTTAAAGGTGGCATTGTTGTTCTTGCCATCAAGGTTCAAACCCCATTGGGGTGGTATTGTTGAATGGTTGTAATCCGGTTCATAGCTCCGGTCAAAAGCGTTAACCCCTTGAATAATAAAAAAAAAAGTATAAATTTATAATAAAATATTAATAGAAATATATTAATTTTTTTTAATATATTAATATTATAAATAAAATATTAATTTATATAATTAAATATTAATTTATATTAAAATATTGATTTATATAATTAAATATAAATTTATATTAAAATATTAATTTATATAATTAAATATAAATTTATATTAAAATATTAATTTCAATTATTCACAATAGAAATATCTTAATATTTTTTAGTATATCAATATTATAAATAACTTAAATATACCTAAAAAATATAAATTTTAACTTAAATAACAAATTCAATATAATTTTAAAAAAATAATACAAAATATTTTTAAATAAATATATTTAAAATACATATTCAAGACTTTGCTTTATTTCAGTCATATTTCACACTAATTATTCTCAATTATAGCACATCTCTTATGACTTGAGACATTCAATTATTCAC
>VDFB02149740.1:0-27588 GCA_007258455.2 Sequoia sempervirens
TATTAAGTTCACGATTATTTCTTCTATTTTGTCATATTATTTTCCTCTTAATTAAATAAACAAAAATCAAATACTTTGTTTTATTTAATTATTATCATTATTATTTCTTCTATACTTTATCCATTAATTCTATCTAAAATAAAATACACAATTTCAAATAAGTTGGTATTATTTAATTATCTTATCATATTTCCTCTTAATTAAATAAAGATATCCTAAAGTTTTATTTAATTATCATATTCCTCTTTATTAAATAAGCAAATATCAAATATTTATTTTATTTAATTAAATCTTCCTATTTTGCTAAAATTGAATAATCAATTTTCTTCAATTAAAGGCATAAATCAATATTCCTCTATTCACTCACCAATAAAATTAGATTTTTTAAAATCTAATTAATGCAACTGGCATTCACGGGAAAGCCTCGAGGACAAAACTATAGGCAATCCTCTCAATCTTCTTCCTCTAATATTTCCTATCATCTTGCCTAGTGTTTTCATGGGGAGAGACAATCCCCATGATCAGCTCCAGCCTTTCAATCTCTTACCATTCAAATCTCCAGATTGAATCTCAGCCTTTGTTGTGCTGCCTCTGTGCAAATGTACTACCATAAATCTATAAATACAACTTCTTTTCATAGGAAATGGATCCCCCAAATCTTTGAGAAAACTTACTCTACAACATTCATAGCAATCATATCAATAGCAATAGCATTAGCATCAATTATCATTTAGCATCTTAGCATCAGTATATTTCACATCATGACAACATCATAGTTTCTTTTTACTGTAGCTTTCATCCATCAGGCTTCATTTAAAGTAGCATCATAGTTTTTACTTTCATTATCAATCATCACAATTACAACATTTAGCATCATTCCATTCTCTAAATAGGAATTTTAATAGTCACAGTACTTTATCAAATCTGAGAGCCTTTTCGCGACTCATAAATCTTTAAAGATAGGAGACAATGAGATGCTTTCAAGCTTTTCTGTGTTTTAAATTACTTAATTCATGTTTAATTTTGATACAATGTTTCATTAAGAGGTGTATTTAATTATATTTAGTTTTCTTTTTCCACACTTACATTCTGGCGCCCACCGTGGGGCCCAACCCCATGTTTTTAACAAAATTTTCTGAAAAACTTTCATATAGGAATATGGCGTAACTCTTTTAGCGTGATCGGAAGATTTTGTAGCACTTCTAAGCCAAACTATAGCACTTCATCTCATTTTAGCGCTTTGAAGGACCGTTTTAGCGCTTTGACTGAAAGACTTTCAGCACAATCCAACTATCAAATTTCAAAGTTGTTTCAGCGTATCCAACGATTTCTATAGCACTTATGAAGGATTCTACAACACTTATGCCACTTTCTATAGCACTTTTTAGCATTTCTATAGCACTTTGGAACATTTCTATAGTGCTTTTAATGTCTATTATAGTGTTTTTGTAAATCGTTATCTGGATCCGACAAGACTGCGGCTAGTAACTTCATTTCTTCAGTTGGTTTAAAATTTATCAATCCTAGGATAGTCACTTTTTCAATTTGGTTTAAAATTTATCAATCTAGGGTAGTCACCAAATATTTCAAATTGGGATTAAAAATTAACACCATGTCTTTTTGTGAAGCAACATCTTCACATTAGATAGAAAATTATCGTTTGGGCTCTAAAAATTGAACAAAGTTGATTTTGTGTTTGTATGGTTGATAGGCATATGCTCTCCCCTTAACTGGGTGATCCAAAAAGCCAAAGTTATCCTTTATTTTATGCATTTTCAAGCTTTATTACATCCTTTAGAAGGCCTATCATAGTGGGAAAAAGTACTCACCCTATGAGAACGACCTAAGTGGGTAACAACCAAAGCCAGGTTTTCCACCCCACTCTAAAATTTAAAGCGAATTTGGGGAAACCCACCTTTTTCCGAAGTGTGAATGATAACCATCCCCAAAACCTTTGTTCTAAAGGTTGGGAGGTCTCCTGAGGGAGTTCATCACTTTTCGCTCTGAACGGAAACCCTTTCTAAGAACCATAGTGTAGTATTCAGCTGAGTCAGTAACCAGACATTGTAATACTCACAGTGCAAGGGGAGGGAAGAATCTGCCCCCAAGACACTCACCATATAATTTCCACAAAATATTTGCTCAGGGGATCAAGAAATCTAACCTTGAGTATACACCTGGAAAAGACAAAAACACGGGCGCTCTCTAGGGGGTGACACGGTTGTGTGAGTCGACGCAATTTTAAGCTATGGGTTGTTGAGTATAACAATGACCTTTTTGACTATTAAGAGTGAGTCTGTCTAAAGTACTTTATTGTTATCAAACCAATGAAAATAGGACCATGGGTGGTTCTTTTGAACATACACTATGGTTCTTTTGAACATACACTATCTTTTTAGATTACAGCTCTTAAAAAAAATTGTCTACATTTTATTGTTGTGTATTTCAAAATCATTAACATTCAAATAAAAGATCATCCTAAAAAATACAAAAAAAAATTGGACAAAATCAAACTGAGAATATATGATTAGAGATTGGAAAACCACTAAGTTTGTTAGAAAATATCTTTCCAAGAGAATTAGAAAACTCAAGACATCACTTAGTTACATACATCTTTTGCAAAGAAGACATTTTTTGTATCAAAATAGGAAGATTTTGCGTCATCATAGAACATTCCTCCATAGGTTTCATGAATTCGCTAGAGGTTACACTGATGATTATGTTGTAGAACACTTGAATTCACAAGCCTATATTTAGAGAAGAGCTCTTTCACAGGAACCTAACCATATTCTATGTATTCATCAATCCTCCATCCCACAACCTACCATAGAATACTCCACAAGACCTGATCAGTTCTTGCAGTAGAAAAATCTTGGAAACATTAGGTTTGTCCCCTGAAATACCAGAAGTTACAACACACCTTATGACCATTTGGTGACCTGCAGCTCCTATTCAACAACCAGGCCTTACAACACCTATTATACAACCTAGCCTTACTCACATTGAAAGTGCTCAAATCGACATTATCGGTAGTTTAAGAATATTCATTTTCGAAGAAAACACAACACCCCATCAATTTCTCATAGCATCCATCACCTTGAAAAAAGAAGAAGAAAAGGAAAACATAGTAGTAGGAAGACCCATGTTACTACCTCCTGCCTGGCAATAGGTAGTGAATGACATTATGATAAAGTGGTGAAAATATCATACAACATACCTTATGACCATTTGGCGACCTACAACTCCCATTCAACAACCAGGGCTAACCCCATCAATATTTTAGCCTGGTAATGCACACATTGAAGGTACCCAAACCGACATCATCAGCAGCTTGAGAACTTTCATTTTTGAGAAGAATGAAATGCCCCATCAATTTCTCACAGCATACATAGTCTTAGACGAAGAAGAAGAGAAAGCAAAAATAACAGCTACAAGACCCGTGTTACCACCCCTTCCTTGGAAGTAAACAAAACAGTATCTCTACCCTCTATTTTGGTGCTTCTTCCATCTGTTTCAGTGCTTATTCCCTCTATTTCAGTGCTTCTGGCATCTGTTTCAGCGCTTCTGTCGTCTGTTTCAGCACTTCTGTCATCTGTTTCAGTGCTTCTTCCATCTGTTTTAGTGCTTTTGCCACATAATATAGCGCTTCGGTTAGCTTCAGACATTACTAGTATTCACCAAACCTATAGTGCATCAATGGGTTGTTTTAGCGCTTCTGCTAAGTTTGATAGTGCTTTGATCAAATATTTTAACGCTTTTGCCATCTGTTTTAGTGCGTCTACCCTCTGTATTAGCGGTTCAACAAAATTAAAATAAAATAAAATAACATAATAAAAAATAGAAACCTCTCGGGAACATCTGTCAGATTTGTTGTCATCAGAAACATAGGTTTTTACCAGTCAGAAACATTTTACAGTTTAAATAGAGTCTTAGGAACCACCAAAACAAAGTAGGTTTTTACAAGTCAAATTGTTTTTGAACAGAAAACCTAGATCTTACAAAACACCAACTGTATTTTACCAACACAAAATTTGGATTATTGAGTCAAGTTTCCTCATCAGGATTCTAACATCCTACCATCATGAAAAAAAACTCAAGAGATCATATTTTCGAACTTAGCCTCATCAATAGAATACATTATTCTATTTGGTTTCATTAAAAATCAAATTGACACTAATCACAACACAAAAGATCCAAGTTTAGTGATAACAACCAAAACTTGTATGCCAATCTTAACAAGGTTGCAAAGACAAAAACTTAGAGAAAAGGAAATTGAAAATCCAAACATGACTGAAGAAAACCCTTTTTTCTGATTTCGACAACAAGATACCAATGAAATAACACAAGAAGATATACAACACACCCAACATGATCCAAGTTTTCATAAATTCATGGAAAAGGTCTTGGAACAAGACATGGAGAAGTATCTCTTGATGTTAGCGGAGTTAGGCACAAAACTGCCAAAGGATTTTGACACGAATCGATTGAAAGAAACACTAAGAAGAAACGAAATAGAACCACCCAACACATAGGATACAAATCAAGTGGTTGCTTTAACAACACAAATGCATACTTTGTAGGAACATATTCAAAAATATGCAAACAGGAGCCACAAAGAAATAATTATTAAAGGACATTTGTCCTTACCCTTTTAATCCATGTGTGGATATGATACCCTTCCCAAGGCATTGTGAGTTTCCTAATATGACAAATATAATGGAAAATCAGACCCAATTGACCATGTACGAGAATTCAGAACAATGAGCCTCGAGTTCACACAAGAAGATACATACCTAATGAGGTTATTTCCTAGGAGTTTGGGAGCCCATTGTATGGAATGGTTCTCCAAATTGCAACTAGGGATTTGATCTTTCGAAGAACTGGTCAACAAATTCATTTCTCAATTCTCCTTCAACATAACACATGATGTAACCTTAAAAGATTTGTATAAATTAAAACAAAAAAAGGGGGAGACATTGTTGTCATTCTTACAACGTTGGAGAAAATTGTTCACTAGATATCCTCGATCTATACCTTAAGAGGAGAAGATTGAACTATTTATCAACAATTTAAATGGGGACATGAGTTATAGACTCAAACTGCAATGTCCCCCAACCTTCGAAAAAGTAATTGAGAATGGGCTTAAAATTGAAGCAACCCTAGTCAAACAAGGAGTGATTAAGTACTACAATGAAACATTCAACAACACGAATCACTATTGAAACAATGACTAGAAACAATGAAGCTACACCTGATAATACAAAACCAATATTTAATTTGACAGCATCAACTATCAAAGCAAATCAAAATGAAATCTTGAATAACAATCAAAACACTACTCAAAACAATAACACCAACAATGGAGAATCTCGACCATCATATCAAAGACAATCCAATCGATGGGGATTCACCCCATTAGGACAAACATTGGAATCCACAATGAGAGAGCTCATTGCAAACAAACTTATAACATTACCAGAACCACAAAATTGGGAGCCAAAGGTGAAACCATCTTGGTGGAATGATGCGGATTATTGGAACTTTCATAAGAATAAGGGACATAAAACAAATGATTGTATGCAATTAAAGCATTTGATATAGGACTTAATCCAAGAAAAGAAGGTGTTTGTCAAAGGGCATCAGATAAACAATGATCACACAACATTTACCAATCCATTACCCAACTATGAAAAAGGAGTGTCCTCTTCAAGTGGTAAAGGAAAAAGTATAAACTATGTCTATGACACCACCATTCTTTTCCTTTTGGAGGTTGAGAAGCATGAAATTGATAATCAAACAAATGACACAAACATTAATGACATTGAATCCCTAAACATGATACCAAGCACAAACACATTTGACAATCAAATCAATGTCCTAAAGATCAGGGAAACTTAAGACACTCAACAAGTCAATATCACATTAAGGGGGCAGCCAAAAGTAATACTAAAAGGAATTTCCTTCAAAAACACTACTCCCCCAGCACATCAATACAACATCATAGACCAATTACAAAAAATACTTGCGCAAATATCCATTCTAGAACTTCTCAAAATTTCACCATCACATAAAGAAGTTTTGGACCAAGCCCTAGTAGCTACGATGGTCCCCAATAATTTGGATGTTTGTCAATTCCAAGCCATGGTGGGACATCTTACCACACCACATTGTCTATCATTCTTTGAACAAGATGATGTGTCTTTAAATCACCCACATAATGCAACCTTGCATATAGAATTTCTAATCCATAAACACCACATCAAGCGTGTCTTAATAGATGGAGGAGCTTGGTTGAATATTTGTACTTTGAAACTAATTCATGTATTAGGATATTTCGACAACGCCATTGACACTAGAAGGAAAATAACAATAAAGGCATATGATGAAGAGGAAAGGTCTTCCAAAGGGCTGATTGTCCTTCCTATTCAAGTAGGACCAATGGTCAAAAACATTGTTTGTCAGGTGTTGGACAAGGATCTAACATACAAAATTCTATTGGGTCGTCCATGGATCCATGAAATGCAAGCAGTACCTTCAACATACCATCAATTTCTGAAATTTCTAGTAAATGGATAGGAAGTCACCATATCAGCTGACAACAATAATCCACAAACTTGCAACATGTTGAAATCCAATCAAGATACTCTGGTACCCCACAACAGAGAATTCAACACCTCCACTTTATCTAGTGGTGAAAGATAAACAGATTTCATATCTAAATGGGTTGAGAAGAAGGATCGGGTAA
Source organism: Sequoia sempervirens (assembly GCA_007258455.2). Taxonomy (NCBI): domain Eukaryota; kingdom Viridiplantae; phylum Streptophyta; class Pinopsida; order Cupressales; family Cupressaceae; genus Sequoia; species Sequoia sempervirens. Next base: position 6,746 of record VDFB02149740.1, read on the forward strand.
AGGAAACAACTGTTGCGGATATGACTATATCAAACACTGAAGGTCCTATGAATGAGTTATCACAACAATTTTCAGACAAGGTTCAGTTAAAAGACAAAGGTTTAGGAGAATATTCTCTTGAACAATCTTTGTGTCTATCACAATTGCTACCGTCACCAAAATCATATGGACAACCCATCACAACTCTAAATGAAAGGTTTATATAAGAAAGTACCCTTGAAGATGAGTTAGAGGATAAAGCCATTCTCAATTGGCTATATAAGGATGAAGAAGCCTCGACCTCAGCGAATATCAGCATCAAAACAGATCAGTATGGAAAAGGGAAAGCCATTTTAGAAAAAATGGGCTATGATGGCCATGGACCAATTGGAAAGAGAAAGGAAAGTCTTATTGAACCTATTCAACCTCTAACACTGTAGCCTAAAGATAAAACAATATTAGGCTACACGGGAGCAAAAGAGGAAGAAACTCAAAAAGTGATACAAAGAATTCTACAAATAAGAGATGGTTCCGACACAGATTCAAATGAATATGAATGGGATCATCTATCTGCTACATCCTATACTAACAAATGAATTGATGTTATCCAAACATATACACCCATATGCGAGGAGGGACAAAGTTTGGGAAATAGACCATTTATGGTGGGATCAAAAAATATTGATGACTCAAGCGAGGACGATCAAACATCAAGTGAGACAAACAACTTGGAGGTGAATACTATCATAGACCTCAACCTTTCTACCGAAAAATTTGACCACCTAGCCATCAGAACACTTACAGTCATCGACCTTATTCAGCCTGATGACTCATTACCCTTAAGACATCTCGAAATTATTAACTGGGAACCCACCGAACCTATTCATTTACCAGTCTTCTCCAATGATGATGCCATCATCAACTATCTTTGTAGTGAATAACTTGATACAAATTTTATTCGTAACATTCATAACGATGCTTTAAAATAGGAGGTTGTCAACTCTTCTAGTTGCAAAAATAAAAACATGAAAAAATAGATCTAATGGTGAAAACCTTTCTAAGGCAGCATTAGATCTTGAAAAAGAAAAAATAAAGAATGTATCCAATAGTGAAAACCTTTCTAAGGCACTAAAGGATGGAAAATTTGACACCCTCCTAGAGCATTACCATGACAAGTCATCGGTACTAGTAGAACCAACACATTCTATTAATCTGGGAACAATTGAAAAGATAAAGATTTTGCATTTGGCAGCGTCTATGATAAAACAGGAGAAGCCTGCATTCACAATTTTTTTTGAAGAATGACACATCAATTTTGCATGGTCTTATTCTGACATGCCAAGATTAGATCCAGATCTCCTCATGCATCATCTATTCCTACCAAAAGGAATCAAACCAGTAAAACAAATATTGAGAAAGATGCATCCCCACATCGCCCTGATGGTTAAAGTAGAACTAAAGAAGTTATTGGATGCAAGATTTATCAAGTCCATAGATTATGCAGAATGGATCTCAAACATTATGCCAGTATCCAAACTTGATAATAACATCAAAATATGCATGGATTTCAGCATTTAAACAAGGCATTCCCAAAGGATGATTTTTCTTTACCCAACATTGATATAATTGTTGATCTAATGACAAGACATGCCATGTTATCTTTAATGGATGGCTTCTCAGGATATAACCAAATAAAGATAGCACCTGAAGATCAAGAAAAGACAACATTCACTTGTCCTTGGGGTACATTCTATTGGAATGTCATTCCTTATTCCTTTTGGATTGAAAAATGTAGGTACAACATACCAGAGGACGATGACCACTATATTCCATGACATGATCCATATTTTCATGGAAGATTATGTGGATGACACCTTAGAAAAATCATACACCATGGAGGGACATCTGGAAATCCTCGACAAAATCTTTACTAGACTGGAAAAATTCAACGTCAGGTTGAACACTAAAAAGTGTGTGTTTGGGGTAACATCAACCAAACTCCTTGGTTACATAGTGTCAAAGAATGGAATTGAAGTAGATCCAGCTAAGGTCAAGGAAATAATGGAGATGCACCCACCTAAAAACATTAGTCAATTGTGGTCTCTACAAGGCAGGTTACAATCCATCAGGAGATTTATATCCCAACTAGTGGACAAAATCCACCCATTTAATCATTTACTTCATAAAAATGTGTCATTCAAATGCGATCATGATTGTGAAACAACTTTCAACCAGATAAAGCAATAATTGAATACTCATTCCACCTGTAGTAGATAGACCATTATTACTATATATTGCAACAACTAAAATATCTTTAGGAGCCCTATTGGCACATGAGGATTCTAAAGGAAAAGAACAAGTTGTCTACTACATTAGCAAGACTCTCAACAGATATGAAATAAAATACACATCCATAGAAAAGGATTTTTTAGTAGTAGTCTTTGCAACCCAGAAGTTGCGACACTGCATGTTGACTCACACAATCAGGCTCATAGCAAAAATAGACCCATTAAAATATCTACTCAGTAAAGTTGCTCTAACAGGGAGATTGGAAAAACGGGTCATGATCTTGAGCAAGTTCAACATCCAATATGTCGACTGAAAGGCCATCAAAGGATAGGTAATAGTAGATCAACTAGCTGAAGCTCCATTATAGGATCATCATCCAATGCACATTGAATTTCCAAATACAGACATTTTGAATATCATGACACAACAATGGAGGCTCTATTTTGACGGATCATACACACAAAGAGGGTATGGTGCAGGAATTTTATTTGTCACACCTTGGGGACACACCATCCCAAGATCCTATAGGTTAATGTTTCCATGCACCAATAATATCGTTGAGTATGAAGCATTGATTATAGGCATCAAAGTAGCTATAGAATGGAAAATCACATAAATACAAGTCTATGGAGACTTACAGCTTGCCATCTACCAGGTAAATGATGATTATTAGACAAAAGATGAAAAGCTCGTTCCATATAAGAAAATGATAGATGATCTTAAAATTTATTTCATCGAAATCAAGTTTGAGTAAATACCAAGGATAGAGAACAAAGTTGCAAATGCCATGGTGACAATTGTTGCCCTCTTGCAATTACCAGAAAAGAAAGATCATTATGAGTTTATGGTAGAAAAACTATCTAACCTTGCATACGACAATCTTGAATCACAAACCATATGCGAAATAACCGACACTCAAACCTCACAATATGGAGAAATCTATTCTTACCCTAAGGATAATATCCTTCCCCCTGCTCTATCTAGAAACCAAAAGCACAACTTTATCTATCAATCTGTGAGACATACATTAATTGTTGATATCCTATACTTTCAAGGTATAGATGGTACACTCCTTCGATACTTGGAAAATCATGAATCTGAAACATCCTTACGAGAGGTCCATGAAGGTATTTGTGGAACCCATTCAAGTGGGATGACCCTAGCTAAGAAACTCCTCCGTTTGGGATACTACTGGCCAAATATGGAAAGGAAGTCTTATCAATTTGTTAAAAAATATCATAAATGCTAGATTCATGGTAATATAATCCATGCGCCAACACAAGAGTTACAACCTTTCACATCAACATGGCCCTTTTTTCAGTGGGGACTGGACCTGGTAGGAAAAATAAATCCTTCTTCATCTAATGGACACAAGTTCATCATCACTGCAATAAAGCATTTTACAAAATGAATAGAAGTGGTTCCTTTAACAACTATCACTGGAAAGTGGATCTCATCTTTTATACTCAACTATCTCATCTGTCGATATGAGGTACCCCAATCCATTGCCATAGACAATAGTAGGCCTTTTAAAAACCAAGACATCTAGGAATTATGTGAACAATTCCATATCCAACATCATTTCTCAACGTCGTACTATCCACAAGGAAATGGCCAAGCAAAGGCCTCAAACAAGACAATTCTAAAAATACTAAAGAAAATGGTAAACGATGTTGGACATGATTGGCATGTTCAGCAAAATCCTGAACTATGGGCCTACAAAACTAGCATCAGAACACCAACAAGCGCAACACCATATGCTTTGGTATATGGATAAGAGGCCATCTTACCCATTGAGATATAAATACCATCACTCTAATTCTTACTAAAAGGTATTATAACAGATGAGGACTATAGAGTTTCTAGGCTACATGAACTGGAACTACTAGATGAACATCGTTAGCAAGTTTTCAATCATTTGACAGCCTATCGACAAAGAATGTCAAAGAGCTACAATAATAGGGTAAAGCATAGAGTCTTTCAAGTTGGAGACTTGGTCTTAAAGGAAAACCCTAAGAATCAGCAGGATAGAGAAAAGAAAGGGAAGTTTGAACCTAACTGGCTAGGTCCCTTTGTAATCATATCAGTGTATGGATCAGGAGCATATCAATTGTCTACACCAGAAGGGGATCTGTTTGATGAACCTATCAACAGTATCCATCTTAGAAAGTTCTATACCTGAATCACCTAGTGCATGAATTAGCTTCTAAAAATGGTTACCTTGATGAAAACCTGGAAAACAGGCATCTTGGTGATAGAAAAATACAAAAAAATCAGAAAAACAAAGAAAAATATAAAAAAAATAGAAAAACAAAAAAAATCAAATCAAATAAAAAAGACTGAAAAGTGCAATAAAAACATATAGTGAAAACTTGGAAATAGGAAATATTTGTGATTCAAATTAGCTTTTCCATCTATTTGGACACATGACATGATCTTCATTTTTACCACCATTTTGCATCCATTATCATATCATTACGCATGCTCATGTCTCACCATGGCTTGGGGGAAAAAGCCTAAAATCACTGGGGGCAGTAAAGCATCAAGCTTAGCAAAATAGACAAACAATAATGGGTCAAACACAGCAAAAACAAAAACAATGATTGAAACACAATCCAATATAAAACATCAATCACCATCGGAAATAAATCAAAAATCCAATGCACATCAAAAAACCCAAAAACACATTTAAAAAGGCCAATATTGAAAATCCAAAAACATGAGTCGGTGTGAGTTGAACTACATGGTCTGCGTGTATAACATAGACAAGACTAACAATTGATCAGCCCCTAAGGCCCCTAGGATAGGTCTTTAGGTTAGATCTTTGCTCAAAATCTCAAAAATCACAAAAACATCATAAAATCAGGATGAATGATCTAATCTGAATAATGATTGAATACTATAAGCAAATGTGAGATATGTTGTACTTTTGATCATTATTATCATTTCTTTGGAGCAACTCGATGATGTATTGAACTAGAGAAGCAAGGAAGGAGAATGATATTTTTCTTTATTTGTTGTTTGTGAATTAATCATAATTACTGTGCGAATTGTCATGGGAAGTGCTCTACAAAGTATCATGGATGACATTCCAATTCACATAGGAAAGTGGTTAATTCTTGTCTGTTTTACACAAGAAATTCTCAGGTCATCTCGATTTAATTATACCTCGATGCTTGTGTTAGCTTGCAATATCAAAAATCATGGAAGTAGTACTCAGGTCATCATTGGTTTACATTATACCATCGATGCTTGTACTCACTTTCAACATTTTAAAAGCTCAATGATGATACAAAGCACAAAAGTACTGTTAAAATACCAATTTTATTTTGCATGTAGATTTGCATGATTAAATTAGATTGCATTCATAATAGTTTTTGCATCTGCAAAGTGTTTATACTAAAGCTCGTGAAGGATTCAAATTAATGACTATTTTTTTCTCATAAATAGATTGAGTATACTTGACACTACCAAAAATATCATCATATCATATAATAGCATCATCAAATTCATTTGCATACATTAGAAAGTAGTTAATCATCATTTCATCATTCACACATTTGAATCAAATAACTTTGCATTTATCATATCATATTTTCCATATCACATAAACTTGCATAAAGAAAATCTCAAAAACATAAATCTCTATCATTGCATTTTCAAAACATCCATCAAACATACATATATCATATGTCATCTTCATCTACATAATAATCTCTATCATATTATATATCATTAATCCATCTATTTATTACATCATATATCAAGTACCATTAATCCATCCATTTTATCATATATCATATTTCAAAAAATCCATCTATTTATTATATCATATAACATACAACATTTTCATCAATTTATTACATCATATATTTACATTTACATCAAAATAAAAGAACATGCATCCCATTTACATCACATATCATATATCATTTCAACACACCATATCCATAAGCATATGTGTAATTACATCATACATATACATCATGCATCCATACATCATCCACACATCATCCATTACATCATCATAATAGAACATCAAACATAATAGCATATCATCATGCTATAAACTGCATCCATACCATCATAACAATGGAACCACCACATAGCATATAGAACATAAAAAAATTGCATCCAACAGAGAATCATGTAGAACACATATGGATCAAAGAGTCCACTGCATATCATATAAATCAAAATAATAATGTCAAGTATACAATGATGTCTAAAATGAAGAAAGATATATAACGTCAAAAATGGTTGTAATCGGCATATACATCAACATATCACTATACAAAGGAGAAAATCACATCTAAACTAAGTATTGTTGGCTCTAGACAGTGCAAGCATAGTAGGACTGGTCCCTCCACCACCACCATTGGATGTACTAGGATCTCTGGGATCTCTCCGTAGAGGCTATGTAACACCTGCACTGACGATTCTAGAACGTGACTTGATAGAACAAGACTACACATAGTTGACTCTCTGCTCAGAGGGAATTGTATCATAATATCTCCCTCTATAATACTCAATCTCCTCGCCAGTACGAGCAACCTCTCACATATAATCTGCTAGGGAGGTACCATCTACTAGTCTCTGTAATCTCTCAGTTGAAACTTGAGCACCCTCTACTGCAAACCTGGCGGCATACCTCTCGGCTGTCAAAGATGCAATTTGAGCCTGGGAACCAACTGTAGCCTGTCTAGCAGCATCCCTCTCGAAAGTTAATGATGCAATATGTGATTGTGTTGTGGTTAACTGAGCTTGCACTAATGCTAGAGCCTCTGCATGAGACTGGGCTTGAGCCTACATCTAAGCCTAGGTCTGCTCTAGTAAACCCTATGTCTAAACAAGCTGCTCCTAAGCAGTCTCTAACTGAACCTAAAGATTTGTTATCTATAGATGCTCTGAAATACCCCTCACAGCCTGCCTCTTATGAGGCATAGTCTCCTCTGGAAAATCTAAAATAGGACTTGAGCCACCTGCAGCCTCTCCACTATCAAATCTATAATCCTCACCACTGCTCTCATCTCTGTTGCTCTCCTCTCCACTATCCTCCTCAACACCAAAATCCTCCTCGGTACCAACATCCTCCTTGACACCAACATCCTCCTCAATACCAACATCTACCTCACCCACCACACCAACATCCTCTGCCTCAACCTCCTCAACCTCCTCTCTCCTCCACCTTTGACCATGTGCAATGGGAACATCCTCCTCTGTAGGTAATGGGGCAGGCTCATCTGGAATGGTAAGACGAGGGAAAGGATGCAGAGCCAGATACTCGACATAGTCAGTTGTAACCGATGACTCAACAATATTGGGACGGATATCCCACTCAAAAGGTTGCAAAGCCCGAAACTCCTAGATAGCAGCAACACACAACAAACCAAGCCCCTAATTTGTGGAATCCAACTGACAAAGAGTGTAATGAGAAACACCCAAGGGAATACTTTGAACCATCCCATACAATTTGTACACCTGTCTCATCAAAATTCCTCTAGAACCCAATGAGTACGGCCAATCAGGATCATCGACTGACAGAGAAATGGTAGTTGAATATCATCATCATCCCAATGATCACAATCTAGGTAGGGATGCCATGTCACAGACTCTATTTCATCAATCACTCTCCTCTAATACTCTAACTTACCCAGTCTGGACTGAGTAAGCCGGTTGACATATTTGAACATGTATGGTCTCATAAGTGGTCTCTATCTAACTGGAACTAGACACGTGACAGCTATATGCTCCCATGCCCATACCTAAAGCAAAGTGATGCTGGAAGATAAACTCCGACCACTGAGATACATAGCTGAATGTAAATCATGATACAACTAGGAAAGAATACACATGCCCTAAGAAAATCTAGTACCATGAACAACCACACTCTCTAAAACTTGGCCCCAACCAACCAAGAATCCCTTAGACATGTGATCAGGACTAAGGAATCCTTTGATGAAACCAACAAGTACTATAGGAAAAGTGGCGTATGCATCGACATCTCACGCCATGGAATCCACTCTCCAGCAATCCAATCATCCTAAAACACTCTACGAAGGGCATCAGTCCCACCCTGCTCTGTAGAATCATCTATGACAATATCTCCAACAATAGGAAGCTGCAAAATCAACCAGACATCCTCTGGGGTGACTATCATCTTGCCGATAGGAAGATGAAAGGTATTGTGCTTGCTATGCCACCTCTCGGCTAGCACTGTCAACAAACCCTGATTAATCCTAATGTGGGGCATAAATAGAAGGGGAGACAATCCACAACGTGTGATAATAGCCATCTCAAGCTGTGACAACTGTAGTATAAGATCAAATGTCCAAGGGAAATGCTCTTGAACCCGGAGGTTCCCCAACTACTCGTATTATCATAAAAAGATCAAAGTCAATAAATTCATGTCAATCATCAAAAACATCAAATTACCCTATCAAATCTAATCAACTCTTGGTGAAAATTTTGATCAAATCTCATGAGAAAACATCATTGAACCTCACCTATCATGAGGTCAATCATCAATGCATCAAATCAACCTCGCTTATCATGAGGTATGTCAATCAAACTATAATTATTCCTTGCCTATCATGAGGATAATTATCATCAAATCAAACATCAGACCTCACCTATCATGAGGTCAAAAAATCATGTATTTGATTAGACTAATCAATCATATCAAACCAACAGCTAATACGATAAAAAATTGACAAAATCAAGGATAAATTGACAAAAATTACATCACTTTGATTTGAATGCACTAAAATAGACATTCAAAGCGCTAAAAAAATGACATGCGTCATTTCATTGGACAAAAGTGCTATTGCAAATGGACAAAGTGCCATTTTATCAAAAGTGCCATTCTATTTGGTCAACGCGCTAACACTTTGGGTCAAAGCACTAAAAATTTGAACACACTAAAACAAGAGGCTTAAGCACTACAAAATCTAACCTAGGTCCTGAAGTTCTAAAAGCACTAATCTATCTTACATAATCGCTACAACAGTTATCCTAAGCGCTAAACTTTTCAAAGCGCTAATCTATCCTAGTGATGCGCTAAAACAGAACTCCTAAGCGCTAAAGTTTTAAAAGCGCTACAACATTTATTGAAAGCACTACAATGGAACTTAAAAGTGCTAAAAGGAAATTGAAAATAAAAAAACCAAAAATACACAAAAAATGAGGAAAATGCACAAAAATCGAGAAAAAAAGGGTACATACCGGAGGTTTGTACATGACTGGCCGCTGATGATGTTGTACATGCTCAAAATGGTGGGTATGATATGGAATCGACATCTTGCTCCAAGTGGCACAAAAAGCTCTCTCACAAAGTTTTCAAAAGTCAAATGCACAAATGAGTGTGAAAAGGACCCTTTTGACCTTTTAATAGGTTTATTAAAGGAGGAATTTTGTGGGATTATTTAAATTTATTTTGAGGAGATTAATTCAAAAACATCCTAGGACACATTCTACATCAATTATCAAGAGATAAATTATTTCATTACTAAATATTCATCAAAATCATTGAAAAATCATAAAAATTTGGAAAATTCTGAAAAAATTCAAAAAAATCAAAAATTCATTAATTTATCTCCCGAGGGGGCATATATCCATCAATCACCTGAAAATCATGTCTAGGGCACACTAAAATTTTTCCATACTAAGCAACAACACAAAATTTTCTTTGAAGCAATGCGTAAACACATCACTTCAAAGAGGGGCAAATTGTATACACCTAAAAATGGTCCAAGAATATAATTAGTTAAATGTGAATTATTTAATTAATAATCCTAAATTCATCTACTTAGTAAATAAATAGAAATATTTATTTATATTAAGTTCACTATTATTTCTTCTATCTTATCATATTTCCTCTTAATTAAATAAAGATATCCTAAAGTTTTATTTAATTATCATATTCCTCTTTATTAAATAAGCAAATATCAAATATTTATTTTATTTAATTAAATCTTCCTATTTTGCTAAAATTGAATAAATCAATTTTCTTCAATTAAAGGCATAAATCAATATTCCTCTATTCACTCACCAATAAAATTAGATTTTTTTAAATCTAATTAATGCAATTGGCATTCATGGGAAAGCCTCGAGGACAAACCTGCAGGTAATCCTCTCAATCTTCTTCCTCTGATCTTTCCTATCATCTTGCCTGGTGTTTTTATGGGGAGAGACAATCCCGATGATCAACTTCATCCTTTCAATCTCCTACCATTCAAATCTCCAAATTGAATCTCAACCTTTGTTGTGCTGCCTCTGTGTAAATGTACTACCGTAAATCTATAAATACAAATTCTTTTCACAAGAAATGGATCCCCTGAATTTTTGATCAAACTTACTCTACAACATTCATAACAATCATATCAATAGCAATATCAATAGCAATAGCATTAGCATCAATTATCATTTAGCATCTTAGCATCAGTAGATTTCACATCACGATAGCATCATAGTTTCTTTTTACTATAGCTTTCATCCATCGGGCTTCATTTACAGTAGCATCATAGTTTTTAGTTTCATTATCAATCATCACAATCACAACATTTAGCATCATTCCATTCTCTAAATAGGCATTTTAAAAGTCACAATACTTTATCAAATCTGAGAGTCTTTTCGTGACTCATAAATCTTTGGAGATAGGAGACAATGAGAAGCTTTCAAGCTTTTATGTGTTTCAAATTAGTTTAATTCATATTTTATTTTGATACAATGTTTCATTAAGAGGTGTATTTAATTGTATTTAGTTTACTTTTTCCACACTTACACATATCATAGGAAGGAATATAGAACATGTAAGTCAACCAAGACCAATGAAGATAAAATCAACTCACCAACTAGGATCTATGCCATCCAAAGAAGATGAAAAATTAAAAGATGGTAGAAACTCTCTTAAAATATCAAGCTAAAAAGGGGTCTCTATTTTGATGATAATATAAGGCAAAAATCTTCACCAAAATAACATAAAAAAAATCAATCTTAGCAACTCTTTAATTTACTTTAGAAGGACCATCAATATTACTTTTTCAAAAATCTAGTGGTTGAAGGGACCATTTACTTCCTTTATTCACCTTACTAGATATGTTAATCCTGGAGCTAGAATGGATTGAGGAGAGAACTAAATTATACAAATCTAATTGCCTCAAGAATTGAATATATAAAGGATATATGACTTCCTCCAAGGATGTTTAGTAGCTAATGTTTCTTTAACCAATCAAAAACTCTTAAAATTAGGATCTTTAGACCAAATAGCTTCTCAAAATAATTCATTCAAAAGGAGGAGATGAAAGTAGAAAGTTAGGTTTGGTTGATGGAGGTCCTACACTTTTTTTTTCCAAGTTGTAATTTTTATTCATGAGAACCACACTATTCTAGTTAAATTAATCCTTCATTGATCTTATATCTCTTATGATAATCATGGATTATATCCTTCATGGAGGATAACTTGATTAAAACTCCATAATTATCATATACAACATTATTATCTCAACTTCTCTCTATTGAATCTCAACTTCTAAGTTTCATAAATGTCCCATGACTCTAAATCCATGAATATCTAAATATATTTAACATAATGAAGTGGAACAACTTTAAATGTGTGAAATTTACTTTTAGTGTAGACACCTAAAATGACCTAGGCCCGCAAGCTTCATTTTACCACTTTCGTCCTAGCATAATTAAGTCATTTAATTATGTCCTTGGTCCACATTCGACTATTGATTAAATAATTCATAATTATTTAATTAATTCATGTCATTTATTCCTCATGATTATTAAATAAATAAATTTTATTTATTTATCTAATACGTCATTAATTATCTAAGCCTTCCTCTAATTAAATAAATTTCTTAATTTATTTAATTTCCCTTTTGTCATTTATTTCTCCTTGATTATTAAATAAATAAATTTTATTTATTTATCTAATACGTCATTAATTACCTAAGTCTTCCTTTAATTAAATAAATTTCTTAATTTATTTAATTCCCCTTTTGTCATTTATTCCTCTTGATTATTAAATAAATAAATTTTATTTATTTAATTACGTCACTAAGCAAGTCCCCTTCTTTTAAAAATTAAATAGATTCTAATTTATTTGATTTTTGTCCATTTTCTACTATAATTAAATAATTATTTTAATTATTTAATTATTCATTAACCTCTTCTCTCATTAAATTAAATAAATTTAATTTATTTAATTTGGTCCACTCTCTTGAATTTTGAATTAAATTATTATTTAATTCGAAATGATTCCTTTGTCACATTCTTCTATAATTTAATAATATCTTTATTATTTAATTATTCACTGGTCACCTGGAGTAAATAAATTTTATTATTTAATTTCTCCAGCAACCTCTTTGTCCGTGCCAATCTTATCTTCCAAATTTATTCTTATCTTTTGACATCTCATTTAATTTCGACCCTTGATTGAATTATCTTATAATTCAATCTTGGCCCTTCATCCTTATCATTTGCCCTAATTTTGACCTAACCCTAATTCTTATTGCAACATTCAATCTTGATAATTGATTCTAGGGTTTTTTGTCATCTTCTCATCCTGGCCACACATTCAAAATTGCAGTTTTTATAAAATGACAATTTTGTTCTCATTTTGTCCCCCTCTGGCTCTCTCTCTCTCTCATGCTCAGATTTTAACTTAGGCTATTATTATTTTTGTAGTCATTGTCATTTTTAGTCTATTATGAGGTCATTGTGAGGTCATTTTCTTTTATGCAAACCCTTCAACACTTGCATAGGGCTTAGTCATTTGTCATAGTTGCTCATTTGAAATCTGAGGGCATCTTTTATTTACAGCAAGCTAGGAGGTGTAACAAAGGTGAAGCATGGAAGATGAAGACCTAGGGTAACATTATTCCTTTTTTTTTCATATTATTTCCTTTGTACTTTGTTATTTCATTGGAATTTTAATGTTATTGTGCTAACCCCTCTAACAAATTAGGATTTTCCTTGATTACATTTAGTATATCTTTATTATGTGCATTGATTTTTCTTCTTATGTGTTTTCTAATATTTCCAAATAATGCATTATTGAAGATAGGAAAACATTATCAAGAAAGGACTCTTTAGGATCATTTTTATCAAGAGGTTTAACTTAAATATAATTTATGCTTTATTGAGCATTATTTAATCATTGTATCTAATAAGTATCCTACAATGAGAAAAATAGCATTGAAAAATACATAATTAACTCATTTCCCTCTCATTTTGTACATTCTTTGATACTCAAGACTATTTGTAAGAATGAACCATAGCTATTTTTTCCCCTTGTAATACAAATCAACCTAAAAACCACACATCATGACCCATATCAAACATTCACACCATCATCACACTCATTTTATCCTTTCTTCCATCCAAGATGCCAATGTATGATGCTTCTATCCTCCAAATAAGACCACGTGTTCTAGGATTTCCAATTTGAATTTCACTTTTCTTATTCACTCTTCTCTCTCCTCACTCCTAAAAGTCCTAATTCACCTTCAATGGTCAAAATTTTCAATTATTTATAAAAGAGGATTTTAAATGGAAAATAAGTATAGGAAGAATGCACACAAGGAGGAAACACTAAGGATCAAAATATAGGGAATTCAACATAATTAGGGACAACAAAAACACATTAGTGACTCCATTATCTAACATCCATAGTCACATAGATACAATCCTCTTGGCACCTAGGTTTCTTACATACCTCAACAAAGGTAAATACCATAATTATCCCTGGGTATTCATGTTTTTCCTAGACAATTGATTATGAGTTTTGATGAAGAGTTGTAAATAACATAATCAAGTTTGGTTGATGGAGGTCCCAAGAGTTAATCTAATGAAGAGGTCTATAGAAGGTAGAAAATTAATTGACACCACTAGCCTATATTTTTAGAGGTCAACAACATGTTTAAATGAAATTAATAGATTATGAAGTACATAACAACCTAAAATAAAATTAATTAAAAATTACAAAGCACACTTATAAACTATGAAAATCTTCAAGTCACTAAACATTATTTAATTATGAAATATATATTTTTTATTTTAAAATTAAAAATTCTCTATATTACCTAAGTGAAACTTTGATGAACTCCTCCACTACCAAGTGTTGTTGTAAAAGGCCCAACATTAACCTATTCAACATCCAAAGTGAGATATAAGAATGCCATTCATATAAAATTCAAGCATTCACATGCAATATTTATAATTATTTACTAGTTACATACCTCTACACTAGACATCAACATGTAATAGTGAGTTGGAGGACCGCTAGAAGTAGGGTGAACACTATGACCCTAAAATTTCAATATAATCATTCAACTAATTTAGTTAATCTTGTATTTCAAAAAATAAATTTAATAAATTAAATTAAATGAAATTGTTGACATTTTTACCTAACTCTCAAAATTGGATGTATCACTCAGGAGAACATCTGTCATCACCATCTAATTTGTTGCAGATGTGGCCTAGGAACATGCATCCTAACTATCCTCAAGATCATAAACATAGAGTGACCCACAAGCCTGACATAAATAACTTGGGACTCGACACCTAGAAGACTTTCCCACCTGAACCTATGTTAAAGGCCTAGTATGTTGTATGAGGCTCTGAGTGAGTGAGCTAATTGACTGCAAGGTATCCACCTCAACACTCTCCTTCACATTGGAAGGGATAGGCATGTGCTCATAGTCTAGTCTAGCGAGTGGGATTGATGGTTGTTGTGGGTCAAGATGTGCCCCTACCTCTACCCTAGAACTCACGCATGCCAAAATAGTTTTGGATTTTATTGAGGGTAAACTCATAATAGAGTTTTCTCAAAAAATATTGTGGTACCTCATTGTTGTTGCATGGAGGATAGTCAAAAACCATCCACCAGCTATCCCAAAAATTGTTATTTATCCCTTGGTGGTTGCACTAATAGATAGGGAACCTCTTGCATGCATTGTGTAAGGGTTGATTCATTTTTGGGTTCGTGAATAGTGTACACAAGTCAAATTTCAATTTTTTTTGTATCTAACTTGTTTATATGATAATTTTTCTACATAATTTTTTTTAAGCTCTTGTCGAGCTTGTCAGACCAACTATTTATTTTTTTGCTAACTAAATCTAGATGAGATATTATGGATTGCAATGATTGAGCAAAGGCAGTCCTATGCGAGTTTTCTCCTATAGGATCTCTCAACCTTGCAATTAACTTAGTTTTTTATTTTTTATTTTTTATTTCCAGTTTGCTCCAATAGATATTTTCTTGTGTTCCTAGAGCATGATGAGGAATTATATGAGGTTTTTGTTGAGGTTGTTCTTCAAGAGGGATTTCATCATGAGGTGAATTAGGATTTTCAAAATTTTTGGGTGCATTCACAATTCTAAAAATTAAATAAATTTTCATCAAAAGACATATTCAATCTACCTATTTAATACAAAATTCACACTAAAAACTGAAAGAACTTACTCCTTTGACCTCCTCAACATCGTGGAAATTTTTTGGAGAAGAAAAGATGAATATTTGGTGAGAAATTTGGCTTCCTAGAATACAAGCACACTTTAAAGGGTTTGCATGCCATAGGAAAACTTTTTGTTTGACAAAAAATGATGAATGAGGATCATTTTTTGCTTTTTATTGCTTTACTAAGAAATAATGTGAGTTCATTATAACATGCTTGTGTTATGGCTTTCATGGGGCCAAAAGGTGTGGTGGCCACTTTTTTGTCCCCCATCTTTGTGCACCCACGTATATAGTGCACCAAGAGCACACATTATCAATTTAAGTATGGAACACTCATCATATGTCTTACATATCATTTCATGAATGTACTATTGTCCTTCATGAGGAAAGTGTGGGAAATAAATAGATTAGTAACCACATATAAATCAATGAAAATTTGAATCATTTCAAGGATGACACTTCTTTCAATATGATATAATATGGTTTCTTCAAAACCCTACAACACCTACAATATAGAGAGTGAATATTATATAATCTAGTGTACATGTGTATCAATGAGATTATCTTCTCGGTTGAAAAGGACTACACTCTAATGGAGGAAATCAAATTGAGGGTATCCTAGATACCACAACTTCCATATGAAGTTTAAAATGCACAAATTGAATCATATGCAACAACACTCTTAAAATTGCCAAAGGATCCCAAGGTGGAAAGATTCACTACATGTAAAAATATATGGATAATCTAAGGAAGAATTTTAAGGAGCATATACATAAGTCTAGAGAGAAGCTACATGAAAAATGAGGATTTTCAAAACCCCAACCCCATGATAAAGTAATTTCAAAATCATAAAGATTTGAAACATTACAAGTGAGTTCTTTGGGATTTGAAGCAAAGGAATATAAATAACATGAGAAGAATCAAGGGAAGGGAAAATCAAAAAAGGAAATTTCCCACAACTCCATCCCAAGCTAAATCTTTGATGAAATAAGCCTAAAAAACTAACTTAATTGAGTGTGGAGAGAAATAAAAGAAGGAAAAAATAAGGAGTGAAAATTAAAAAGACTCAAGTATCTGATATAGAAACAAAAGAAGAGGAGACCAAAATAGAAGATAAAACAACTATGAAGGGAAACATAGAACGAGAAAAAGAAATAGAAGGAATCATGGATTTTGATCTATTATATATTTGGAAGCCACCTGGAAGGAATGTGCACCGAAATAGTTCTGGGAAATGTATGCAGATTGGGAAACACAAAAACCATCATTGAAAAAGGAAATGGTCAAGGATATGATGGCGTAATAACATTAAAACATGATAAAGTGCAGTTAACATCGTATCCCTCAAACAAAGAGAATTAAAATAGTTCATCTCGGAGGAAGACATAGAAATCATTGGGATATCCTCCATCCCTTTTCCTACAGCACTTACAATGGTAGTTATTGGAAACAGAGAGCCACAAATCTCACCACTCCTAAGAGGGTAAGATGTTGAAATTATTATTGAAAATGCGCCAGCTACACAATAGATACAATAGCAGAAAACTGCATCAACTCAAAGGAATACCCGCATTAATGTGGAGAAAGGCTTTGTACAAAGAAAAACGGTGGCAGGAAAATTCACTACCGGTAATTCACTCCAACAATTCCTGCATTACAAATTCATCTTATGGAAAGTTCACACCACTAACTGAATTCATATCATATGCTTTAGAGTGGGTACTTTCGCTTGTGATTTTTCTGTGACGAACAGTTGATGGTGATCTTTTGTCGATGGGCCCTTCAGCTAGGCAGCCCCATACCACCACTTGGAGGTATAGTAGAGGGGAAACCAACCAGGCAGGAAAGGGTCATGAAACTGAACCACCATCTTCGTGACCTTTATCTTCTACCACAATATCTAATGCACAATCTATCAAATAACCCCTTCCAACAGCTAAACTCATCAATAATTAGAATTTCTGGGGTGCTCCAATATCACTGGAATTTGGAACATGGAGTGGATATGTCAAGGAGTGACCCTACCCTTAGTTTTTAGCTTGGGGATATATTCCACCAAATAGAAAGAGAGAATATCCTAAATAGAAAGTGGGGAATATGGAGAAAATTGAAGATGAAATAGGTGATATTAAAAACAAAATGCCCCAACTACAAACTTGGGGCACATTATAGTCACTAGGGAAATAATTAAAGCAATTGGTAGAATGAGATAACCAAAATGAGTAATCAAGCTTCAAAATGTCACACCAACATTTTAGTAGAGGTCACAAAGAAATGGATGGATGAGGAAAGGAGGAAATGTGTGGAAACACACACTCAATTAGAGTCCCATATTAATACCTTGCAAACCACCACAAGTGACATTAATATTTTTTACCAATTTTATCTACAATGGCTCCACATTGACTAAAATACTTAAAATTCAAATGGATTAGATTGAGACACATATTATACAAGTGGCTACAACAAATGATGTAATGCAAGATATGAATGGGTAAACAATAAAAAATTAGATACATTGCACATTCAATTATAGAAATTCCAAGACTAAAGAGAGGCAATTGAACAATTGTTGGAAGTGGTGAGCCTAAGACTTGCTAATGTTACTATTATGATATGCTATGCAAATAATGTATCCCAATAAACATAGATCCCATCTACTATACCAAAAGTATTGAGGATCCTTACTTAGATAAATCCTTAGGTACATGTACTAAAACAAGAAACAAATTAATGGGATACCACATTTATCTAATTGAAAGAGATATATAGGAACATCCTACCTATAAACTAATCAATTTTTACATGTCTTAAGGATAAGATATATTTTAAATGGAGGATGATGTTGATAAATGTTAGAGTAGGGATACAATAGATTGTGAAATCTACACAAGTAGCTACAAATGGAGTGTGAAACACAAGGCTAATTAGATTGAATAGGAATAGGTATATTTTGTAAGGGACACACCCCCAATCATATGTATATGAATAAGATAGTAGGAATTGTGTGTGAATTTTAGAAAAGTAAGAACATAAATAAAGTAAATAAGAGAGAAAGCTCGATATTGAGAATAAAATATAGTATACAAGATATAAAGGAGATTGATGGTTATGGTACAAATTTATGTTTAAAATCTATATGATAAATGTATGATCCTTTTTCAATCACCCCACATTAGTAGTATGCACTGCACATTAGTATTATACACCTCACACTCTCTAATTATTCTCCTATTTTTGTCATTGGGGTATAAATATAACCCTAATAATTCCTAGGAATTAAAAATTAGGTATATGTGTCCCATATTTCTTGCTAATACATATTATTAGAGGCCCATGAGGTGAATTTTAGTTCAATACAAGAGGATATGAAGATTACAAGCTTGAAATAGACTTATACATGCATTGATTCTATGGAGAGGGTGATAAATGAATACCTTGCTAAATTATTATCCTCAAATGCCTATGTTTCTAGTAATGAACAAGTTATGGACAATAATCAATTAGATGCAACATTTAATATAGGTACATTGGTAGAAGAAGGTGTTGGCTTATCATATAATAGTGATGCTAATGATAATAACATAAGCACCCATTTTCAACTAAATAAGTCATATGTGGATAATTATAATGATAAAATATTTGATGACCTTCAATTTGAGCTTGAGGTAAATAAATTGACTATTTGGAAAAACAATATGGGTAAAGAGGAATATGTGATAAAGAGTGTGCACATATCAGTAATGTAAAGGATGAACAAGAGAGTTATTCCTTGTCTATTTTTTTATCCTTTTTGGTCTATGTTACTACTATTAAGACTAAAGATTTCCTATATAAAATGGCATTGGTGTGGTGAACTAAGTGATTAAGAAATAAATTTTATAATGGATCATCAGGGGTTAGAGGTCCTTTTCATTCAAGTTATGATTCTCAAGCCTTTTTTTGCCTTTTTCAATGCTTTGTATACTAACTTATAATAGTCAAATGTCTTAGCAAGTCACAATTTCAACAAGTATGACTACCATTATAATTTTTTTGATGATGAATAGGTTTTACACATTAATATTTAGGTTTTTTATGTTGCAACATACTTACGTGCTCATGAGCAAGTGAAGGATTATGATGAAACTAATTTTATTACACATGTTGTAGTAGCCTATTTAATATAGAAATTTATATTAAGGAGATTGAAATAGAAAGTAAGTGTGATGGAGTCAATCCATCATTTGAGAGACCTTGATACGACTCTTTTGCTAATGATAATGAAAATATGGGTCAAATTTCTTATCCAGACATGGAATGCATTAGCATGTGTGAAATTTGTGTATGTTGGATACTTTTCCTGGAGATCAACAAAGATATTATGGATTATGAAGCTTTCATTATAATGAGGATATAGCTTCTAATGTTATAGATAATATTATGCCTAAATTGGATTCTTTCACATGGGTCAAACATATAAATGATGATGATGATGATGATTAGCAACACATATGTCAAATTGCAGATCAATATATCTTATTTTCAATCTTGACAATATATCTAAGATTGAGACATTATAATTTGGAATGCAAGATGACGTCCTTCCTTCTAATGTGTGGGATTGTGGTTGGGTATACTTTTCTTTTCCATAAGAATTGGAGGTGTTTTCTTTTTTCCTTGATTCATGTGATGAGATCAGTTGGGTATGTTTCTTTTGGTGCTAGCTTGAGTTTTAAAATTGTATCCCCTATTATTGTATGCAGTGTGATGCATATGAAATAGTTCCAACATGTTTTATTTATGGTTTCCTTGCAATGGTGGTGTTGATGATGGAGCCAGCCTTCATTTCTTGGGTAATGTTTATTGTTTGATGAATGCACATAAAAAACTTCATTTGTTGCAACTAGGTAGTGGAAATATCTTAAGTTCAAGGGAGAAAAACTCCTTCAACAAGATTGAATTTGATATAGACAAGTCATTGTAGTATCTTGTCCATGGCCTTATGCCATGGGTTTTAGTGTACAATGTAACCTAGACAATGATTATTATAATTTTTACTTGTATCCATAAATTTTAGTTCCTTATGCTTCAATTTCACTAGTTATATGGGTAAGTGCACAAAGATGGG